>NDFZ01003076.1:4563-23340 GCA_002192655.3 Mamestra configurata | reverse complement strand
CTAAGAGCGCTTACACACTACGTCCGATCTGAACCAGTATCCGTCAAAATACTGTCCGAAAAACTCGGACCGAACTCGGATATTGCTTACGCACTACCTCCGATTCAAATCCGGGATTCAGACGTCATTTTACGCGGAGCCCCTACAGACAGCCCCCGCCACCTCTGCCTCTTTTCACGGATACTGATCGGGTTCGGATCGGACGTAGTGCGCAACTATTCATACAAATAAAACTATGGCCACTTCGGTCCGTCAATATCTTATCCGAAATGGTGATTCTCGGATGACGGAGACAAATCGGATGACGGAAATCGGGTGTAGTGCGTAAGCTACCATACAAATTGTTCTACGACTACGCCGGGCCGTCTTTTCACGGATACTGATCGGGTTCGGATCGGAAGTAGTGCGTAAGCTCATATTTCAGTGACACATTTCAGGGGGGATTTGACCAGTGTGTAAGATGATGTGTTGCCCAAACTTTAAAATTTCCGCAGTTATTCCTGACCCTTGGATTTTATAATATTTCATCTAGCTAAGAGCTCGTTAAACCTCGTAGGGACTGATGAGATGAACAGAGTTAGGACAGTAATAAACGAAATGTCTAAACTGTTTGTGTTGATCCTGATAAAGATTTTTATCAAAAATATTAGAATTATCAATGATTTTGCTAGAACTACTTCATTACGTGCTATTTCCCTTCGTGAATCAGGGCTCAACATTATCTTAAAGACTTACCCTCAATATTCCACTCCCATCGCACTCGGCATACTTGTCTTCTTGACACAGGTCCTTCACCAGATCTATGTACTCCTGGTACACTTGACATTTATCCACTGGATTCCTAAACAAAAAAAAAAAACATTATAAAAGTTTGTTTATCACATCCCATTTTCTCCGTATTTGCTAAATATGTACTTCTGCGACCCAAAATCTGACGCGTTACGTAAATAAATAAATATTGAATATTCGGTCACGTTTAGGGGAATAATTAAAAACAAAAAAAAACTTTCAAACTGTACCAACCGAAACCTCTCAAACGAAAGGGTTTCCTGTGACAATCATCGATAAAGTTTCATACAGATGATGGCATCGAGTCTATGATTGAGCTAAAATGCCACCAACTGCATAAAGCGCAGGCCACACCGCCAGCTATCGAGCGAGCGAGCGAGCCGGGCGAGCATCGTTTCACCTATCCATACTCCGGGTCACACCCTGAACTACAGATAAGCTACGTCAGCGATACAAATGATGCGAACGAAAAATCCGACGATGCCAGNGTCACACCCTGAACTACAGATAAGCTACGTCAGCGATACAAATGATGCGAACGAAAAATCCGACGATGCCAGCGATGCTATTCATTCACCTCGTTCCTGTAGCTTAGCTCTATAGTTTGCGGTGTGAAAAAGTATAAAAAGAGGTGAAACGATGCTCGATCGGCTCGCAGCTCACTCGCCCGCTCGCTCGCCTGTCTGTCCGTAGGTTTCGGTGTGAACCCACATAGTTTAGCTCCCCAAAGCTTCGCTTAGTTTTTATAGTTTCCCTAGCCTCGCTCTGCCCGCCAGCTCGTTTGCTTGCTCGCTAGCTGGCGGTGTGGATTTTTTTAGTAATTGTGCGGCTGAGTTTTTAGGTCAAGTTTTCCGTAAGCTGACTGACTAAAATAAAGTATTAGTTTGACTTACTCTAAGGTCAGCAACTTGTCCTCAAATGGTGTAATTTTGTGTAAGAAATCTGCTGCTGATTCGTGTTGCTTTTTCACCTAAAACAAAAAATAAAGTTTTTTTCAGTAAGCCAAAGCAGTTCGCCAGTAAAAATAATAATACGAGTAAACAGAATTGTGTCTCACTATATAAATATTATGTTCTATCCATCCTGGATGTAAAACTACGTCCGTCATAAATTGAAAGCATTTACTAACCAAAGCAATGTAATAAAAACCCCTTAACCTTTTGAACGCCATTGTTACGTATACATGACAAGCAAGCGCGTGCCCTGTACGCCAAACGTCACAAATACGTGACATAAAGTACGGCGAATTTGTGGCTGTGGCGTTGGGAGCACGCCGATGCATTTATGCTCTGGCGTTCAAAAGGTTAACAGGGTGAGGGAGGACTTAACCCTACAGTGGAACAATACAGGCTAGTTAGTTAACAGGTTCTTTTGAAGTGTTAAGGGTTCGACTAGCTAATTAAAAATCCAATTTTATAGTTTTTTTTTTTTGGGACAAGTCTGCCACACTGTTCCCAACCACTGCAACTCCTGACAGCCAGAATCAACAGTGGAGACTACGAGAAAAACAGAAAAACGCTGAGTCAATGAAGCTCGTCGAGTCCTGGAGATACGATTCGACTGTCGTGGGTAACGTAACGAAATCAATCAGAAGCTTATAGTTATAATATAATAATAATAAACATGTTTATTTCCATTCACAAAAAAAAAAAAATGGAAAAATCTATATTATGATGAGAGACAATGTTCATTTGTGGGAGACTGATGCCTTAAACTAAGCCGTGACTTTTATTTCAGAAGCTTATAGTTGTAAAGAGGTTGTATACCTTATCCACATACTCCTGGTCGTGCAGCGCGAGTGCCAGTTCTTCCATCTGCTGCAATGCATCCTCCCCCCTCAGTAAAGGCCGCGACACGGTCTCCTCGAGGCACCATAGAACGCGTTCTTTCTGTGCCTTGTATTCTTCCGTATCTTCCTCACTGTTAATTAAGTTAAATTTCAATAATATGTTCTGTCTCGCCGATGACCCAAGCGAAGATGGCGGGACGAGTTTGACACGTACTGACAGGCCTGGTCCACACTTGCCCAAAACGGGAAGAAAGGGAGGCCTATGCGATAGACGGTGGACATCTAAAGCTAAAAAAAAACATACAGTCGAATTGAGAACCTCCTCCTTTTTGGAAGTCGGTTAAAAAGAATAATATTTCTGATTTTTGTTTGTTTATTGTCTCGCACATATTACATATTGCGGGGAAGGTCTAAGTTGCGATCTATCAAATTATCTGAAGCAGAGAAATAGACTCAAATATTATTTTATTCTTATTTTTTACAAGTAAGAGTTTTAGAAGTTATTTTAGGTTTATATAATTTGTATGTAAAGAAAGAAAAAAAAAAGAAAGAAAGAAAATTGCATTTGTTGGCACAGTAAAAAAGATTAATAAAGTCACCTTACAAATAGAGAACCACCGGAAAATTGCTAAGGCCATAAGATTGTAAAATATCGCGTAAAATTGTAAACTATTTTATATTAATAAGACACGCGTATTTTGGAAACTATTGAATTTCGATGGTATTGAATGTATCCAAAACGATTTTTTCATAATATATCGAGAAATAATAAAGAATGATTACAATCTTAAGATTAATCTCAAGATTACCCAATCATCATGGCTAACCTCATTGTCTCTAGATGCGCCTTCTCCAGCTCGTACTTGGCGTCCCAGAAGATCTTGCCGCTAAAGGGGTCTGCCCCAGCACGACGGAGCACTTCTTCCAGTTGTGCGCGCGCTTTGTCGGCCTCGCCCATCGTAAGGGAGAACGAACACCATTCGCTTAGGATCGGGATAGCTGGGAATAAGTAAATATTTATTTACTAGCTGTTCCGAGAGAGATGTAGTACTCCCACATTTCGCCAGTTATTTCTAAGTCCCATTAAATAAAGAGCGAGTCCCTATTGATATCAACCAAACGGTCACTAGTGAGAAATTCAAGATGGAAAAACCCAATAACACTATGCTCAACCTGGCAATGGAACCTAGGACTTCATGCTTACTACTACTAGAAGTAGACAATAAAATTTTTAGGTAAACCGCATTTTCTTTTAAATGGAAATTTTTTGTCTAATTTCTTGAGTAACTTCAAAACTATTTATATTAAAATCATAAAAAAATGTAATTAAAAACCCTTACAATAAGTCCTTTCATTTGATATGTCACACGGTATAGTCTGAAAAACATTTTTTTTTGTTTTTTAGTTTGTCCCCAAAAAGTGACCCCCACACTCAAAATGTATTTATTTACGTAACGCTTCTGTGTTTGGGTCATTGAAGTTCATATGTGTACCAAATTTCAACAGATTCGATCCAGTAGATTCGGAGAAAATTGGCTGTGACAGAAGGACGGACAGGCTGACACAGACACCCAAGTGATCCTATAATGGTTCCGTTTCTTACGGATGTTCGGAACCCTAAAAATTCAAAAACTACTTACAGTAACAATCAAGGGCGGCCGTCTGGAAGAGCTTCGAGACTCGTTCACGGGAGATTTCCGTATGCGCCAGGGACACTTCAGTTTGTAGACGTAGAAGCCAGTGCTCCGCCCGCAGCGACGACAGCTGCTGTAGGCGCTCGAAGGCGGAGCGCCAGCGCTCCAGTGAGGACAGGCCCCTGTTATATCAAGTTGAAGATAGCAATTGAAATTCCCAAAACAACTGTAAAAACCCATACAAAAATGAAAAATGTATCTATTTATTTAATTGGTCCACAACTGATGGACCGCAAGCTGATTTTAAAAAAATTGTTTTATTATCTGGTTAAAGTGGTGAAATAATGTGCAAATTTTTGTATGCTTTAATCTCAAAACCAAAAAATTTACAATATAGTGCTCAATTTCATAAATGCAAGGCCATACACCGAAGTAAATGAAAACCTAAATTGTTCAAAGTGAATGAAAATCTAATGTTTGCATTTATTTGCATGTTCCATTTAGGGGTTGCAAAATCTTTTAAATTAAAACAAACATTATTGTTATTCAAAGTGAAAGGAATACTTGCCACAGAGCTTGTATGAGGTCAACATGTTCATCGTAGTTGTAAGGATCTTCTGCAATGCGTTGCTCCAGTTCCGTGACTTTCCTTTCCAAGATCATATCTTCATCCTCATCCTGATGACAAGAATATTCTTTAACTTATTATAATTTCTTAATAAGTAGTATAAAACTAAGTTTCTGTCAGCCTCTGTCTTACTTCTTCTTAACCTAGTAACAGATTCTGATAGTCTTCTATATAGTAAAAATGAATTGCTAAATGTGTTGCTAAGCGCAAAACTCGAGAACGGTTGGACCAATTTCGCTAATTCTTTTTTTGTTGTTTGTTATTGTCCGGAGAAGGTTCTTATGAAAGAAAATTTTTGAAAAAAAAATTAATATCCTGGCGAAGCCGGGGCGGTCCACTAGTTTCTAATAGAATGAGCAGTAAATGAGGAAGGTTTGTGTGGAGATCCCTCAGATCCCTCTGCATGCTCTTCACTATTATGAATGTTCCTTGTGCTCCTGATTATTTAAAACAATATTTTTAAAGTGTTGGCCAGTTCTCAGTCTCAACCTTCAAGCAACCAATAACTTACTTCTTCACATCAATTCTCACCGCACCGGGTTTTAGTATGCTATTTCTACCATTAATTTCTGGAATATGCTACCCCTTGACATCAAGAAGGCTGAGTCTAAATTTTCCTTTAAGCATAAAATTCGAAAACACTACTCCACAAAATTTTATTTTTATTTANCTGGAATATGCTACCCCTTGACATCAAGAAGGCTGAGTCTAAATTTTCCTTTAAGCGTAAAATTCGAAAACACTACTCCACAAAATTTTATTTTTATTTGTTGTACCACTACCACAGTGTAGTGTTTTTAACCTGAAGGTTGGAAGAGAATGCCTTGATGCATTAAGTCTGCCCATGTATAATAATTGTAAGTAAAGTTTAAATGAATAAACAATTATAATTTGCATCAGTGTGAAACCGAGGTAGGTCACTAGTATAGCTTAATATTGGCATGACTTGAGTCACATAGGAAGCAGTGAATCCAAAGGTTGTCTGTAACAGATTGCCTTGTGCGATAACATCACCCATTTTACACTAAACTTATTGTATTAATGTTTGTCCTGTGCTTATTTTGAAGTGTACAACAAATGAATGAATAAATACCTATCTAAGTTATGCTAGCTGTAGACAGGTTGTGGCCAATCTTTTAATGAACACAATAACTCTTTTATGTACATTTTGTAAAAGATAAAAGGTACATGTACTGTGAGTATTATGTCATCTGCTACATTGAAAAAACAACCTTCTTATAAATCCAAATTATTGTTTTACAAGATACATGATAAGGACAATATTAATTAATAGAATCAATGCAATTATGTGGTTACTGGTGTGATTACTTAAATTCCAATAAGCTAGGTGAATAAACTAGCTTTTTCCACATCTTCACTCACCCACTGGAAAGATTTTTTTTCTGGATAAAGTTANCAATTATGTGGTTACTGGTGTGATTACTTAAATTCCAATAAGCTAGGTGAATAAACTAGCTTTTTTTTCTGGATAAAGTTATAGCACTCAGCTATTGTGTAGCTTTCCAACAGTTCAAGTATTTTTTTTAAGCATAAGTCACATAAACAAACAATTTTAGCTTTTTATAATGTTAGTTGTGCTCTACACAGAAACAAAAGGAATAGACCAACATTTTTTATGATAATGTAGGTATTATATTATGCTGAAACTCCCTTGTGGGGATAGACAAAGGAGTTTTCTTAATCCAATGTTAACAATAGGATTAACTCAAACATCTTATGTCCATTACTCAGACAAGTAATAAGAACTGAATATAATAGGTTTATTACAAATTATAACAAATGAATTATTCAAACCCTTATACATATTTCATTGATATGGTGTTGCATCCAGTTTAGTTTGTGTATTTATAAATTTACAGAATTGCTCTGTATTTGCAACATGCCATCTTGGATTAAACAACAGTAGGTACCTATTGTTTACAATTACTTTCGTGTTTTCATAAGACTTAAGTTAACTTTGATGTAACTCAAACGCAGAAACCATTACTTAGCAAAATATAACTAAACTGAATCGAAGGTTGAAATAAGTCAACCAAATATGAAAAGAAATTGGCTACAAAGGCTTCGATTCTCATGCAGCAAATTCACTCGTTAAGTGATGTCATACGACTTTCTTATTAGAATGAGCTAATCCCACCATCAATAAACAGTGAATTCTCAAAGAATACTGAATATTTTTTTATGAAATAGAGTAATTATTGTGCCAAATATCGGATCGTACGGGCGTGCATACATCAGAATCGTCAGTATCTTCCGGTACATCAGGCTCGTCCTCCTCCACTACCACCTCTATTTCATTTTCTTCTTCCGATTCATTTCTAACTTCGTCCTCCACAATAGCCATTATTCACTACAAAACTATTTAAAACACTTGGGTTCGGTTCGCCTGCTGTTTGATAACAAATTTCGCAAACGACTATGGCGGACGAAAGCATTTGCCAGTTACCTGTCAAACTTTTTAGTGATGTCATGCAAGTGTTGGTCAATCGATCTATGGGTAAAATCGACTAAATTAAAAAAAAAGTTTTTTTTATATATATATATATATTCATACGCCTCTAAATAAATATAAAATTAGTGCTATTTGTCAATGAACTCCATTTTACACTGTGCATGGACGCAAAATATGAAAATAAGTGCAGACGCCAGCACATCAAGCTACAACAATCTGTCAAATTACTTTTTTTTCTTTCAACTTTTTTTTCCGGTGACACAAGTTTTAGATTTTGCCATTAATGTTCGCAGAGATTAAATTTTTATCCGATTTCAAAAAAGGAGGAGGCTCTATATTTGCACAACTCTTAAATAGGATCACTCAGTTGTCTGTTCGTCTACTGGACCAATTCTGTAGTCAGTAGTAGTAGGTATACAAATCAACTTCTGTGACCCAAACACGAACGCGTAAATAAACTTTGAGTATGGTGGTCCCTTTAGGGGGACAAACTACAGAATTTCATTTTTTTTTTCCAACTGTTTTTAAAAATAACTTTAATTTCGGAAGTCGGTGTTTTTGGTTGTTTCTTCGTTTTCAACACCGACTTCCTAAATTAAAGTTATTTTATACTTTGTAGGTAGTGTTTTTGTTATTTGGA
Organism: Mamestra configurata; assembly: GCA_002192655.3. Taxonomy (NCBI): domain Eukaryota; kingdom Metazoa; phylum Arthropoda; class Insecta; order Lepidoptera; family Noctuidae; genus Mamestra; species Mamestra configurata. The sequence goes on along the minus strand of NDFZ01003076.1, from coordinate 15,387 downwards.
AGTCGGTTGTACTTTGTTGCCAAAAAGTGTTTTATTTTTCTTTTTTTTTGTAGTAGGTATTTAACAATATTTTAGTAGTATTTAACAATACTACTGTAAAGTCACAGGAGAGCAAAATACGCAATTCCGTTTACTTGGATGGATGACATTTTTATTTTATATGGTACCAAACTACTGAACCGATTTTGGTGTAATTTCTATGGGACCATTCGGAAAGTATGTCCTTTTACATAATAAAATAATTTTTCAAATCGGTTCATAAATGACGGAGTCATGAGGTAAAAACTTTAATAAAAGTAGTCGAATTGAGAACCTCCTCCTTTTTTGAAGTCGGTTAAAAGTGCCTATTGTGAGGGTTTTAACTACATATTTTTTCCCAATTTTAAAATAAACAGTTTTCAGGCAGCTATTTGTCTACTCGCGTGCTACTACAGAGTAAGAAACTATTTATGTCACTATTTCCAATCGAAAATCAATAGCAAAATATTATAAGACATTCGTGGATCATTTGAGGAGGCAGATGAAGATGAAAAAAGAAATTAGTGGCATGGTAAAACAGCTGGCTTGCCACTCTAATAATCTTCTGAAAAGGACTTAAACGCAGGGTGATGAAATAAACACAGGTTGGTATGATTCGTTTGTATTTACTATAAAAATATGATTACATAGAAGTTTCTTTTACATAAAAGTTACATGGGTATTCCCTAAATAATAACTCACAATCAAACATTCAGAAACTATTACTTTTTAGATTAATGATTTTTAAAATAATATTTCAAAACTTTGGCACCAATTAACTTCTAGGATTTATTAGATTTACATTCGATTCATCAATTAGTTTACAATTATGGGTAGTTATCAATATCATAGAGTACAAAATAAATGCACCAACATGGGAATAAAATCTAAATATTCGAGATACTAAGACTTTTAAGTACCTACTAAAGTTATAATATAATATTATAATTTGATAGTTCAATTCAATTAGACTTTCCAAAAAGCATTTTCAGCCTTCTATTCGATACAATCATTCCAATAATTCCTTAAAAATAATAATATATTTTCATGCAACTATCTAGTAGGACACTATTCTAAAATCCTAATATTAAAGAGTAAATTGACAATACAAAAAATGGAATACTCAAATTAAATAATTATAATGTCAGTCATCAAAGTAAAAATAATACTTTTTTGTCATGAGTGAGAAATGCATGCAATATCAGCTTCTCAATAGGAAAATTTCGCAAATCAAATCTTTTTTTTTAGTTTTTATTTTGACATATTATTCATTACTGGTATTGCATCACTGAAACTATAGTTTAGTTAATACACAAAAGTTTTGGGTGTACAAAGCCAACTTCAGAGTCTGTAACAAAACTACCTAAACTTTATTAAGAACGAAATGGCACAGAGTGATAAAAATAAATGCATGTCAGATCGATATCATGAGGCCGCTGTTAACAACCTATCGTTACACATTTAACGTGGGGCATTAGTATAATAATAGACCGAAATCTAGCTAAGTCTGCATAACAGTCACTAAAGGCCGATTTTTCAATCTTCTAATAACCTAGAATGACAAAAAAATATGACTGCATGACATATTCTTTCTCAAAATATGTTCAACCAACATAATTTATTCCTTTGATAAAAGTTATTTGACTAATAAAAAATCAGCCCCTACTCGACTTAATATGCCACTGTGTGCATTTTATATTGGATCACTTCTTAGTTTAAATTATCCTGGAGTTCATGGTATAATTACGTAAACGCAGACAGACAGTGAGATTCTGTTGATTCACTTTCAAGCGTCAAATGACTTCGATTTCAATAATTCCGTAGTCGATTTATAGTGGTAAATGACGAATATTCGACCAATATTTCTTTTATATTTCAGTTACTGTGCTCTTTCTTACATAAAAACATGGAATATCCCTGCACTGAGTAAATAAGTAAATATTGCATTTATCTTAACACTACTATAGAGAGATAAAACATTCTATTGTCTATAGATATGGATATACCTATAATAAAATCGTCCTATAAAATAATAATATATGAAAGGAAAATAATATTTGAGTAATAAGAATAATACTTACTTCTGTAATGTTCACAAAAATACATAGCTACGAATGTTTTATGAGTATTGCACGTAACTATTGTATACTAAATTTAAAACTATAAATGACGGAATTTCTAGGAGACCTCACATGGTTTTTTTAACCTAAGAGTGTTGTCGCACTAAAGTTCGACCAGCCGCGCGTAATCTAATCGCCGAGGCTGGCAGAACGCTAGCGGGAAAACACCGTAATAGTTTACATGGCAACACTCATTTCTAGTGATTGGAACAGCTACTACGACTAAACTATGTCTATTTAGGCGAATTTATAACAATAATCTCAACATATCTGATACCATTTCATGAGTTTCATTTTTAAATCCTATTTGGGAGCGATATATTTGTATGAACGTTACAGGACGTACGACGGTTAGATCAGTTACATCTAGTTGGAAGTAACGCAGTAGGGGATGGCGCGAAGTATCGAGTTGACGAAGTCACAAGTCGCCGGCAGTTGGACAGCCGTACTAATGCCCAACTGTGGGATGAAAACACATGATATTAGTGCTACAAGAAAGACAGACAAATTAACATAATATCACTTATAGCTTTGGACATTGACACACTGTTAACAAATTAGTGCAATCACTCCAAAGAGATATGAGAATGAGGCAACATGTATAGGGAGTCACATACTCTAAAATACAAATCACAAAACCCGCAAGTCGGTGAAAAAAGGCCACGACATTGACACGACATGGAACATTTTCTTTTATTATGTTAAACTTCTCAGCCGTTAGCCCTCTGTGCAATAAACAAAGAACCAGTTCTTGAATTGAAAATATTGAGATGTGTCAAAACATGCTTTAATGCCAAAGTTTGTCATTTTCAAGCTAAAGAATACTTTGACTAAACTCAATTTTAAATTCTTAATTGAGAATCGGAGGTAAGCGGCGCCCACCTAAAGAAAAGAAGCTGTAGCGGCATCAATTGCGCCACAAAGAAAAACAAACAAAGCGAAATTTGTACGCCAACAAAAACAACCGCAACGCCATCTATTCCGCCAGCCACAAAGTACTAACGAAATTCTGAATCGCGGTATCAGTTTTCCGTGCGATTTGAACATATACAACAGTCCGAATATCAACTATCAGGCAGTTGCCCGCCGGGCACAACAACCTTCCGGTCGGAGGATCCTCCCTTTCATATGGAGGTTTGCGGAACTTTACTCCCTGTTCCGCATACCTCCATAGGGTCATAATTTAACATTTACAGTGTAGTTGAGATCCTACAGTTTGTCAGCAGAAAGAAGTACAGGGAAAAACGATAGAAAATGTGAGTATGTCTGTCCTCGATCTTGCTTTACTATCTAAAAGTTGAATGTCACTTTCACATCTATAACTTTAATGTCTACTTTGTTTCAAATGAAAGTAAAAGTTAGACGTTGTGAACCTTCATGAAGTTTAAACGCACTGGGAGTTTGCACCGACTGTACCAGGGGCCCATACATAGCAGAGGGTGTTCATAGCGTAGTTTGATGATGGTTTTGCTTACCTGTGCGGTGCGCGTGCACTATGCGGTGGTGGTGGTGCTGGCGCCGCCGGCGGCCTGCAGGTTCATCTGACGCTGCATCTGTTCCAGCATCTCTTGCATGCGACGCAGCTCAGCCTCCTGCAAGTTTACACTCACGTTTTACGGCCGACTCCAATAACGAAGACGTCAGTAGATTAAATTACTAGAAATAGGCTTTTCAAGTAAGTCCATATACGATATGGGATATAATTTATACTATCTATACTTATACAATAAAGCTGAAGAGTGTGTTTGTTTGAACGCGCTAATCTCTCGAACTACCAGTCGGATTTGGATTTTTTTTTTCAATTAGATATAGCCATGACTATATTTTTTACGGCAACTCTATTCAGAAACATATTTTATTTGGTAAAATATTATTTTTATCCGGTAAGCAAGTGAGTGAAGGTCGATCTTACTTGGGATCCTCTACTATAACTAACCTCAACCCAGTTACTGTGTAACACCTTACCCCTGGGTTCACTGGTGTTTATTGTCTTCTTAAGATCTACATGAATAGATTGTCAACTATTCGCGGAACGATCCTTTGCTTCAGCTTGAAGATCGACGACTGTTATTTAGCCACAAGTTCCTTTTACCAACGTACTCATTTAATAGTCCACAACCAGCCTTAAATGAACTCGGTGTGATTTGTAACAGTACCTTCTCACGGAGCACGCGTTCCCGGTCGCCCGTGTCTTCGGATCCGTTCGTCATTCCATTAGAATCAGCCTCGCTCAAGCCGCTTTCAGTAGACCTGTGGAACGATAGAGTACTCATTATTGTATGAACCAAGTGTTTTATAACTCGCGGCTTAATTGCGTAACGTGTTTCGGCAAAGTANTCAAGCCGCTTTCAGTAGACCTGTGGAACGATAGAGTACTCATTATTGTATGAACCAAGTGTTTTCTTATAACTCGCGGCTTAATTGCGTAACGTGTTTCGGCAAAGTCAAACACATTTAGGATGCATTACACAATTCGGAAGTTACATTTTGAATGCCAGAGCATAAACGCATCGGCGTACCCGTCACGCCAAGCCTTAGGTTCAACGTTCGCCAGATGGTCGGGATTCGTCTGGATTGTCCATTGTCACATGTCTAGACATCATACAACATTTTGTATGATGTCTAGACAAAAAAATGTCTAGAAATACAAAATGTCCCGTCCAACAGCTTCTCAAAATAGAATGTCAGTCTTCCCATCTGGCAAGCCTACATACAACGTGTAACAGAATAAACGCAATACAACTTTTATTATGAAACCAACCCCCAAATCGCGAAAGATGCTCATTCGCGAAACATCTTCAATATCTCACTATTTAGAGTCAAGGCATAATGACGCAGTTGCAGAATTTGTTCGAAAGAGTCACCGCGGCCCTGTAACGCAAAGGGCTTTAGAAGGAACACGGATGGGTTTTAGTCAGTAGAGCGGAAGAAGTCATTTGATGATTTCCCACCCTAAAAAAAAAGAAAAAAAAAGCATAATGACGCAGAGTCGAAGCGAGATTCTTAAAACGTACACAGAAAACTGACCCCTATTTCCATAACGTAATACACACATTTCTATCGATATAAAAAAGAATCGCATCATTCGATCTTCGAGTTTTCGAACGCGTCAATATGCCTTGCTTCTTTGACCAGACATAGAAACTTTACACCGTCACCTTGGCACCAATTCAACGCAATTAGTAAAATTAATGCAATAAGAGAACAACGACATCTACTTAAGTCAATGACGTATTATACAACGTGTAACAGAATAAACGCAATTCCTGAAAAACGCTCGAAAGAGCTCTAAAAAACGGCGCAAGCACATTTGGTACTATCCATGTCTGGATAGTACCAAATGTGCTTGCGCCGTTCGCGCGCGGGGTATAGGATCGCGGCAATTAGCTTAATTTTTTGTTGCCATTTTAGAGTGCAGGTAACGCATAATAGTTAACCTATGTATCAGACTCAAAACAAACGACCTAAAGCAACCACAATGTGGGTCCCAGAAAATGCCCGACGACATCGCGGGAGACCCAGGCGAAGATGGCGGGACGAGCTTGACGCCTATCGGCAAGATTGGTCCACACTTGCCCAAAGCCGGGAGGAATGGAAGGATGAAAAGGAGGCCTTTGCCCTGCAGTGGCTACACAATTGGCTAAAATATAATATATTGATTCAAGTACATATAATGTACGCTAATTCCAAGCAAAAGTGATTTAATTAACATCGTTTACGCGTTCGCTTAGTTGACTTTCTCTAAATAGCATTCGTTTTTCAACCAGTAACTCAAATCAATTGTGCATGTAAATTTGTCAGGCATCTGAATAAAAAACCGGCGAAGTACCTAGTCGAGATAAATACTTGTAGACATGCGTTCGAGATATCATTTAATATTATTTTGCTTCTTTTTCTTGAAGTATAGCAACTCTACCAAAAACATTTCATATAACTTGGTTGCCAAGACTCTGCTTTCACTGTAATAAGTTATCAGATATCGGGTAGAGCCAAGACCCCATAACCCTAGAAAGCCTAACTCTACAAACCCTATATCTCGGTAAAAAGTGTATTCGGCCAAAATGTTGGTAGCCTATTTAAAACCTGTCTTTATTTCTACCATAAGTCCATGGTAGTGACTGCAACCTCTCAAAATCAAGGTCCTGGCTGGTGCTGTGTTAAACATTAGCTTCACAAACATTAAGAACATTTAACAGCCAACCTACAGTTTTGTGCACGCTTGGCCTTTTTTTTTGATCTCGGGGGGAAATCCTCATGGATGTCCTCCGCCCGCCTGTCAGACTCTTACTGACTAAACCCACCCCGGTGTTCCATCTCCCAACTACGCCGGGGATCGCGGGAAAATAGCCCGCCTCTGCGGGCCACCTCGCGTCAGCGGGGGGAGTGAGGTGTTTGATACCCCTGGCTACGTCAAAGTGGGGCGCACGGGAACGGGTCCGGATGAATGGAGGGCGACGGACATGTGCACCCTTGCCCTTTTTTTTTTCTTTTTTTTTTTATGTCTGGGGGAAATAAATCCTCATGGCAATCCTCCACCCTGGGGCGGGTGGAGGGGTCTGTCAGACTCTTACTGACTAAAACCACCCCGGTGTTCCATCTCCCACCTACGCCGGGGATCGCGGGAACGTATGAGACTTCCGCAATCCCCGGCTGGTGCCGGTCCGCCACTGCGGGCCACCTCGCGTCGGCGAGGGGAGTGAGGTGTTTGACTCCCCTCGCTACGTCAAAGAGGGGCGCACGGGAACACCACGCGCCGCCACCTCGGGTCCGGATGAATGGGGGGCGACGGACATCCCCAAGTCCGCCGCCCCTGGACCCAGTTAGGGGGGCCGGAAGAGGGCAGCGTATGCCCTCCTCCGACGCCCGATGCGCCTGCTGCGGGCAGGGAGAGCGGTTGTGATCTCCCTCTCCCTTTCCGCAGCCTCCTTCTGCGCGATAACTGTCTCGCAGAAGGAGACCACCGCGTCCCAGGACTCCTCACCGCCGACCATAGCATGGACTACGGCCGGCAGCGAGAGGTCACCGCCTACAACAGAGATGAGGGCACGGCGCGGCTCCTCCCAAGCTGCACACTCTGCAAGCGTATGCCGTGCCGTGTCCTCCCGACAGTCGACGCAGTGGTGGCATCGAGCGTCCGGCTCCCTGCCTATGCGACACAAGAACCTCCCGAAGCAGCCATGCCCCGAGAGGACCTGCGTCGCACGAAACGACAGGGAGCCGTGCCTTCTCCCGAGCCAGAGGTCGAGCACTGGCCGGATGGCCTCGATGGTGATGAGGCCGGCGGAAGGGCTCGAAAGCCTGTCCCGCCATTCCGCCACCAGGACCTCGCGCAGCTGCGATCGACGCAACTCCAAGTGTCGCTGCGTCAGTCGCTCGCCGCGCGCCCGCGCGTATGTGCACCCTTGCCCTGACATAACCTATTCACTTTACGACTCTCATTATGTAATAGTTGTCGCAGAATAACAGAAAAATTCTTTTTTTTTTGCGAAAATGTCATAAATTTTCAATGCACCCACTATTTAAAAGCATGGAACGACATCCAGTCCGCCTGTCAAATAATGAAGTAAAGTAAACTCACGTGTGTCTCTTGGGCACCTGGCCGCTGCGCGCGAGTCGCTCGGACCTGTAGTTCTCGTAGTGCACCTCTTGCGTCACCTCTTGCAGGTCCTGCATGTGGGTGCTGTGAACAGTTGTAACCGTCTCCAGACGTAAATATACCTGCCAGTCTTATGGAGCATAATGTTTCTACTAAATTATAAGCAACGTTCACATGCGCAAAGCAGTCGCAATCCGTCAAAAATGTAGGGAAATCGGATATTTTTGACGAATTGCGACTGAGATGCGAATTGGCCCTTAAATATCTATAGCTGAAATAAGTAGCTGTGAATGACAGTCAGAAAAAGACTGTCATTATGGTTTATTTTGTGAGGATATGACGCTTAAGCTTGAGAAATATATTATCATAAGGTAACGAGTTCTAGAAAGAGTCTTCGCCCACGTGGGTTAGCAGTAACTGCAGGACGCCATCTGCTACGTTCTAAAACTTGATATGCCGTTTAAACGGTCCCATATAAGTACCGTTTTTGCATAAACCGTGCCTTTGATTGATACGTAATGTCTAATTAAGTAACAATCAAAGAAACATTGAAAAGAGTAACTATGGAGTTTCTTGTCCGTTCTTCTCCATAAGAATCTACCTTTCCGAATGGACAGTAGAGTCACTTTATTAATGTAATATTATTATTTTTATTGAACTGTAAACGATGACGTTCAAAAGTGTCGTTTAATGGCCTAATTGAAATAAACGTTTTGACTTTGACTTTACAATTCGTGAATTATTAAGAAAATTACAGCTGTTCTCTCCATTTTGTCGACAGATGCAAAAAAAGAAGTTATGAACAGATGTATTTTTTTTTTCTTTTTTGTTGTAGGATAGAACTCCCAATCTAAAAACTTCCAAAATCGAGCATGTAAACTATTTTGATTTAAAACATAGAATTACTTCTTTTCTATGGCTAATATTCTACCTATACTTTTAACGTTAATGCAAAACCCCCAATAAATTAAAATTAAAATGGTTGTTACGCTAAAATTAGCAAACGGCGGTCATATTATGTCATAGGAGATTTTTAACTAAAAGCTGATGTTTGCATCGATGATATTTTTAATGAGTAGCAATCATTTTGTACACGTCTCAAGTCCAAGTAGGTGAGTTATTTTGCTATTTACCGTTAGTCCTTACTTCATTGTTTGCTAGCACTTATAACGTGCAGTGAATAACAATACTAATACGTTAAAAATAGTTAACTTATCTGTACACACACTGTTCAAACAGTGGTTAGTCTTTGTACTGAACTTATCTTGACATTAGGTATAATTAGGACGTATCTCCCTTACGACATTCCTTTGATACCGAATTTAAATAGAGGAAAAGTGTATTTGAAATAAGATCTTTTTGGGCACTGTTCAGAACATAAGTCACCCAGAGTGCCCCAAGTACACCTGCACACCTGCATTTTGAGGGAACTAATAAATGCCACATATTGGGCCCAAACAGTCCAAGACCCAAAAAGTCTTGTTTTCGAGTCGGTAGTCAAGTCTACTAGACTTGGGGTACTGGCCAAGGACTTACCAGAGAATGGGCAGCAGCATTCTCTGTGCATTGCAACAGCTGCGATCGCCAACCCGCCTACTAAGCGTGGCGATTACGGCAAATCCCCCCACTTTGGGGGAGGCCTATGTCCAGCAGTGGACGTCTTTCGGCTGATATGATGATGATGATCAGTTTTAATGAAATTCTCCCTAAATGTGACAATAAAATTATTCTACAGGTACTTGGCATATTTCAGTGCCTTGCCTTTTGGCAAATAGGTCGGCTTCTAGCCTAACCGGATGCAGCTTCATACCAGTGTCTTCTTACCCTTAAAACCCAGTTACAGGGTAATACGCTACTGCTTGATGAGACTTGGTTGTGCAGGTCAGATAGGCTCCATGGAAACACTGGTACTCTGCTGCGACCAGTTGGACTGTAAACCGACCCCAATATAGCTGGGAAAACGCTAGGCAAATTTTATTGAGGTATGAAAATCCATCAGATCACCATAGTATACAATGCGCAACAGAACAAACACAATACCTGAAAAAGGGTCATTGTACTCATCATTATGAACAACTTTTACGATGGGACCAACACTGAAATCGAGAAAAAAAATCGACTGAACCATACATTATGTGCGCATGACTCGACTAAATTTACTGAACAGCTGATTTTTTATCGCGATTTCGGGATTGTCCCATACTAAAAGTTGTTCATAATGATGAGTAAAATAACCCCTTTTGCAGGTGTTGCGTTTATTCTGTTGCATGTTGTATAACACCATGCTATATTAAATTTAACTGGGTATTTGTTTAATTTGACGACGTAAAATACTAAAATGAAGGCAATAATAATAAGACAGTAATTGCAACTCACATGAGCATAGTCCGGAGCTTGATAAAGTCGCAGTGCTCGGGGTTCTCGACCTCCACGACCCCCCAGGGGTACAGGCGACCCCGCACCCTGCGCCCGCGCACCTCCAGCTGCTGCCCCGCGCCGCACACCGCGAATGGAACGGCTGCTTTCAATTGACGGACCTAGACAAAGGGAAATAAGGAGAGTCGTTTTTCATTGACGGTGTTAAACCGGGGGGTTATAGCATTAGGCATTTCTCAGAAGAAGCCCAGAGTTTTGAAATTGATGGCGTGGCCACCCCGTGCCTCGGAAAGTACGTAACGCCGTCGGCCGTGTGCCTGATCTCCAGTGATAGGAATAGGTAGTGTTATTAGCCTAAAGTTTGAAGAACAGAGACAAGAAACGGAGACTTCCTTAGTACTATATTTTTTGCCGGACATCTGCCCGGACAACACTTAAATACATTAAAAAATTATGTTATTTGGAATAAGTTCGTGTTGTTTACCTAAAGTTTGCGACTAGACATAACATAACACAGTCGTTACAACTATCAAATTTTCTGAAAGTTTTCTTTTTGGAGAACATTTTGTAAATGACTTGTTGATCTTAAAACTATGAAACGCAGTCTTTGTTTAAAGAGCCGTACACGTTTCGAAGTAAATATCTGTTTTCTAGCTCGCTCTTGGCCACGTTTGTTGAGATTTCTAAAGTTCAAGTGTGTAATTGAAAAAAAAA
>NDFZ01003075.1:9254-23327 GCA_002192655.3 Mamestra configurata | reverse complement strand
TTAAGAAATGTTGCGTTTTCCAGCTACCAATTAACACATCGCAGAAAATCTAGTCCGCCGCTCCTCGTATATATTCTATAGAGATTTTTTTCCGGTCACGTAGCGGTTCATGAGTAGTGAACTCGAAACTTGATGAGGTCAGACCAGACATACATGGGGCTTCGTTCGCAATTGTGCGATATTATGTTAACACCGGTCATGCGCATCAATGACTGCTTACAATGGCTTTACAGCTTTGTAAAGTCGATTTAAAGTCAGGTTCGATTTTTTTGGTTGCGTTGCGTCTGCTATCGTAAAATGTTGGACATACAAACATATTTTTCTGTTCTTTTCAATTGCATTTGTTTTTGGTGGCTTGGGTAGATTTTACTTTTCATTAATTAGGTACCTAATGTTGCGTAAAGTCTCACATCAATTTCATATCATAAATACAGAATAAGGTTACGTGGACCACTAGGTAAACCTGTCCTTCTATTCAAATAGACATTGTTGAAAGTGCCATTAAATACTTCAGGTTGCGCTTCATTTTTGTGCAAAATTTTTGTTGCATGACAAAAGGCGTTTTACCGGTTTCGTGGTCCGCACTTCATTATTACTTATGGTTTTGGATAAATTTACGTTGTCGAATTCAATTTGTTCTAGTGAACGCTCTAGAGTAATTGGAATATAGAATTTGACTACTTCAATTTTGTTCTTAGCGATAATGCCCAAATCTGGATAGAATCATGAACATGACACTAACAAAGATTTTGAAGTTTGATTTAGAGAGGCTAAACTGGTAAATNGTAAACCTGTCCTTCTATTCAAATAGACATTGTTGAAAGTGCCATTAAATACTTCAGGTTGCGCTTCATTTTTGTGCAAAATTTTTGTTGCATGACAAAAGGCGTTTTACCGGTTTCGTGGTCCGCACTTCATTATTACTTATGGTTTTGGATAAATTTACGTTGTCGAATTCAATTTGTTCTAGTGAACGCTCTAGAGTAATTGGAATATAGAATTTGACTACTTCAATTTTGTTCTTAGCGATAATGCCCAAATCTGGATAGAATCATGAACATGACACTAACAAAGATTTTGAAGTTTGATTTAGAGAGGCTAAACTGGTAAATCACCTTTCTAAGCTGTCAATTGGACCAGTTCTGAATTCTCTCATCTATCAGCTATACGTTTGGCACCCTTTTCCCGTAAGAGGTACTTGAGCAGAATTTCATAATGTATCTATAATATAAGGTGCGCCAAAAACCTTGGTAGGTATGCACGATGCCCATAAACGCATAATATTTCAGAGCAGCTGGACGTAACTGGTCAGTCGCGTGATAATTTGTTAATCCTCAAAATTCTGTGCCTTGACACTTCCAACAATAGTGTTGGAATTTCCAACAACAATGTAGGCTTTTTTTTTTTTAAGGATGGGAAATCATCATATGACTTCTTCCGCTCTGGGAGGAGCGGAAGGGCGTGTCAGACTCTTACTGACTAAAACCCATCCGTGTTCCTTCTAAAGCCCTTTGCGTTCCAGGGCCGCGGTGACTCTTTCGAACGAATTCCGCAAACCTGGCCCTAGCGGGCCCCTTCTTTTATGCTGACATCTCTTTGAGGCGCGCGTGAAACACAACTTGCCATCGACCCGGACCTGGTGGTGATCGGACGGCGAGCCACCCAATGCTCGCCGTCCGCAGGCCCGCGCCTACGGTGGCCGGGGATCGCCCTGCGACTCCCGACGCCCGGGGCGTCTTCTCCTGTAGCGGCGGTTGGGGCGAAGGCCTTGCCTTTCCCTCGCGCGGCCCGCCTCCTCCTTGGCTAGCATTACTGCTTCGCAGAAGAAGGTGACCGCTAACAATGTAGGCTTACGAGTAGCAGTTTAGTTCTATTTTTTGCCCAATACGCAGGAAAAAATCCAGACAAATTATTGCTTGGAACCACGTAACAATTAGAAAATAGTCTCTAATACAAGAAACGATTAGATTGAGTGATTACATTGTATGGTTAGCTCAAGGATTTTCGCACATTCAACACTATTGATATTCAAATGAACCCAAAGATGCAATTTTTACTCTCGTACGGATCTTTTTCAAAGATGTCAAGGCAAGCTGCACTTATTGGATTAAAGTCAAAAGTAAGCTTTACTTGAAGTCTCTTAGCCTTTAAGTAGATTATACTTAAAGGCTAAGAGAAGGAGGTGTTTGTTGTTACTTATTTGGGCGATATTCGATACGTTAAGTAATGTATTCTAAGAATCCCTGTATGTTGAAACAACACAACTTAAAAACTGCAAAGAATTACAAAATATCAATGCCTTTGACTCAATTTCCTAACTTGCAGTGCTGCCCATCACTAATCAGTAGTAATCACTATCACTACAGACCATAGCGTAGCCATACAACTGACCATGAAATATATCCACATGGTATTTTACGTTTTCTAATATTCAACAGCGTCTATAAATCCATTGTCCAATGTCCTCAGTTGTTAGTCACGTCAACTTTGGCATTTTAAACGCCTTTCATTTTTGCCGTTAGCAGGTAGTCTCCAGGATAAAGAGCTTGTTGGAATCTAGCACCTGTCCTGTACCGGATGTTTGGTACTCAGTACACACCTGTCTGGCATAAACATACTGTTGTATATCACCTATGTCTGTTCCACTCAAGACTTGTTTAACGAACAACTCAGAGCAAGGTCAATCGAAGTCGATTATATGCAAAACTTTCACTCAGGACAATTTATGACCGATTCTGAAGGCGATAAAAATGACACTTTGTGTGTCTGGTGTACCAGTTCCCTCCTTTTTAACTGGTTTATAACTTCTGAGAAACACTTAAATGTAATTTTCTTTGTGCTTTAACGTCAGAGGTTAATAAGAACTTTGTAAGAAACGAATATGTGAGAAGTTAGTAATCAAACCTTATCGAGCTACACAAACACATGCTTTGACCCATTAAAAGTTTTCCATTAGACTCACCAGACAACAGCTGCAGCCAGCCGCATATATGAAACACCGTCGTCGATTGACAAAAGAAGAATAACAACATTGCACAGATCGTAAACAGGGCCAGGGCAACCGCTAAGCCTACTAACACGGTCGCAATCTTAAACACGAGCCCATTTATCGATAGGAAATCATCGAGTCTTCCTTTGCAGTCCTCCAGAGCCTCATCCGCTCTGCATATCTGCCACAACCCGAACTTTCTTGGGTATTCAGTCTCTAAATCACCAATCCACTCTGGGGTCACAAAAGCCACAACGCTTATAATAGCATAGCAAATGGTGAATATCGCCCAAAGCACACCGATAGCTTTCGAATTGCGGACATAGTTGGTCGCGTATAAATGTGACGAATCCACGTACTCGATTTTTGAACCCATCTTGTTGATATCCGGTTGTTTACTTAACTTTTTTCAAACACTACACAAAAAACAAATCACTCGCTATTGATAACACATTTTTCGAATATGGTTCTTGTGCAACAGTTCTTAAGGCTTGTCGGTTTGCGTAGCACTAATTCCATTCATATCTCAAAGGAAAAGTATTATTGCAAAGTACTCGAGGACGCGAGAAACACGACACGGAACGGACGAAACACGAGTTGGCACAACCTCTCGCCGCGCGCCATTCGGTTAAGTGAGTCAGAGTGGGGATAAGTAATGAAGCTGCAAGCTTGACCTATCGCCTTCGCGTTGTAGCACCTTAATTTTTCGTTTTTACTGTTATTTGCCTGTTACGTCTGAAATGATGCTTAGTAAATTAAACAATCAATAACCAGAATAATCTACATAAAGAGCAAAACTTCATGCAACTTTGTGAAACATAATTATTTCATTGTTTTCAAACTAAAATCACGATTATATGACAACAAAAGCGGCATCTAGGCTATGGAATGGAATAAAAAGCGACAAGCAATCGCGACACCTATTGTAAAAGTTTGTAACTACTGGTCAACTAAGCTGATATTACTTTAACACTGTCAGGCACTCTATTCCTAAAATGTTAAGAAAAAATACTAAAGTAAACAATAAACGTAGGTAGTCTATTTTTTAAATGAAAGTAGCGAAAAATTTCAACCGAGCCTGATTTTACGAATCGCAATCAAAAAGATACCAATTTTAATTTCACACGTCCAATAAATTGGTGTTTTACCCTAATTTTATTTCAAACCCTCATTTCAACGTCTCATCTGTGTTAACGCGGTACTCAGTTTTTACGTTACACGCATTGATCCGCCAGCCGAATCTTCCTACCTTCAAGTAGTCTTGTTTATATGAAGGCCTTTCCTTTCAGCTTTTCATGACGTACAACGAAAACAATAAAAAAAACTTTGTCTATTACCAATTTGACAGATGCATTCAGAAAGAGACATGCTGATCTTTTCTACAAAAGAAGGAAAGAAATAGGAAATGCGAGTGCTTGACATACGACATGACAAGTGTCAGTTGGAACGCGAATGCAAATGCAACTTTTTGTGTACCAGTTTTTAGATTGTTCGATTATTCAGTTTTGTGAATTTATCAAGTTGATTTGAAATAATTAAAGTGATAAATTATGATCTTTATGTCGCATAAGCTTAAGGTCTGAGTAAAACAGTGATGTGTTAGTGTAAAATTAAGTATATCTGTCGCATTTTGCAATGTCGGCTAAAGACAAGTGGGTTCGCCGGTTCTCAGTTGACGAAACAGCAAAACACAAGAATGGATTTACTATTTATAAGATTACTTCAGTGGTAAATATTCCGGTATATATCGTAGGAATGATATTATCTGTATTATTGTACAGTAGATCGTAGTAAAACCTATTTGTTATCGTTTGAAACTGAGCCAATACATTTCACTATTACTTTTTCCTTTTACTTTTAACGCTGGCTTAATAACTAGGCTAAACTCTGTAGTGTCTGTTGATGATAATAAATTAGTAGTAATAGGAACTTAGGAACTGGGGAAGTTGAAGATTGCAGAAGTCAATGTATAATAATTAAAATACCTACTTTGAATTGTAAGAGTGATAGAGAAATGATTCATCAATTGCACAATATTTGTATGGTCCCCTTTCTGGTTGGGTAATTTTTGAGCATTTATAAATTTGTAAAAAGGAAAGACTGCCCATAGTAGAAAAGACCCAGTACCAACAAATATTTTGAAAAGCAAAACAAGAACTGGTCAAGTTCTATTTAGACTTGCTGGAATATAAACAAAAACAATAATTAACTTGCTGCATAGTTTTATGAAAATATAAAGCTGCAGTATTTCTATAAATGGCCGCTTAAATCTTTGATTATTTAGATGATGTTCAAACCAATGTGATGATGGCCAAAGACCAATAACTGAATGTTCTAAACCAAAAAGGGAATAATTTCAGTTTTTATTTGGGACCTTGTATTTATAGCTAATTGTCTATCTGCAAATAATTGCCTTAGATCACATATTTAAAGAACTGAATTTTCCACACAACATCTGCCTTTTAAACCGTTCTATTGTCCCAGTAAAAAACATAAGCAATATACATATGATCTAAATACAATTTTATTTTAAATTCCAGCTGTTCCCAATACAGTCTCCAGAAGCCTTGACAGTGGTGTCAGTGTGGAAGCGCTACAGCGATGTGCAGCGGCTGCACAAGAGCATGCGGTCCCTCCATGCAGGGCTGCATCTACGAGGAAACTTCCCCTCGCTGCCCCGGTACAGCTTCTTTAAGAGATTTCAGCAAGAGGTTGGTTTATTAATGTCACTCTTTTAACAGTTTTATGTTCAACTTCTGCCTGCAGCTTTCCATGCATTGTATACTCCTGGAATGGAAAGTATCATGTCTTCATCCAGGACATGACCTATCCTGAATTTGACATGAAGAGGATGCTATTGCCATAAGCTTTGCTGGAGGGAAGTAGAAAATTGACATAGAGGAACATATTACCGGGATAAAAAGTATTAATCAATCCATCTACATATACACACCCCCAGGTCGAAACTGTCACTTATGCAAAAATGCAATTTTTCAGGAGAAGCATTTGATATCTCAAAAAATAATGATATTTCAAGATTTAGACAAGATCAAACTATGTGTACTACGAAAGTAACATTATCGCAGCAAGTATAGGGGTGCTTTAAGACAGTTATTACATATTTAACTCATTATTGCAATTTTTGCATAAGTGACAGTGTCGCACCAGGGGTGCGATATGTTTTCATCCAAGCCATGGGCTACATTTATGTTACTTCCATAATAAAATTTATCAAAAACATTCAAAGATACAGACTTTCAAATTTAAAATATTAGTATAATAAAGAGTACAATTAAATTTCTATACATTAAAATTCTATAATATATAAGGGTGGTGAATCATGGGCTAATCTGATAACCTACTGTATTTGTACCTTATTGTTCAAGAGACAAGAGATTTATTAAAANGTTGGTTTATTAATGTCACTCTTTTAACAGTTTTATGTTCAACTTCTGCCTGCAGCTTTCCATGCCTTATTGTTCAAGAGACAAGTGATTTATTAAATACTTACACTAGCTAATATTTTTACTTATGAACAAAGCAAGTATTGTTTAATATATCTGAAGGACTTTGATAAAGATATATAGTGCTTTTCAGATTTATGTTATGTTGCCATTTATCACAAGAAAACATTTCATACTATCATGCCAGCCTTCCCCGATGGGTTAGGCAGAGAATGTGTATAATAGTATTGCATGTGCTTTTTGTCAGAAATTTCGTGAGTCCCATGTTTAGTCGTAAATTCCTGCCCTGTGCTACTGCTGAAAAATTCCAGATGAAAAAACCCAATGACATAAGACCTTATGCTAAGCAGCAATAAGTCACAAATGATAACGAAGTAAGCCATGGTTGCCATGAGGAAACTAGTCAGCTATTTTATTATTAAAATTAAGGAAAGGCTAAAAATAAATTGTAAATTGCGAAGGTTCCTAATATTGCGACAGGAAATACGGATAAAAGTATAGTATTATCAGTTAATCAGCATATAATGTTACCACCGCTGGAACACGGGAAAAAGGAGGCTTTCTATAAGAGACTGTCCCCCATCACGCGGGCCCAGTGCGGATTGATGGATGTCACATTTCGCAAAATGGCGGCCGCACATGGCTAACGTACAATGGTTGGAGTGGACACAAGGACTAAGTGCGATAACCAAACCCCGATAGATAGACAGTCTCCAAATTTTGTGTTATACAACTTTCTTAGAATACTTTTCTTCACCATTTTGATAGCAAAGCTAATGGAAAAAATTGCAAAAAGTAAAACATCAGTTTATCAGAATACTTGATAACCTCCTCTGTGCAGGATGGAGGTAACGGTTGTGCACGTGCTCCTTGAGCGCACCGAAATAAAGCAGTATACCCTAGGGTCAGTGAATTCCCTGACAGACATCCTGAACAAACTGGGAGGCCTAATCTGCTTCCGCAGGGAGGTAACCTGGTTGGTATGACTGCCGCCATGGCCCACGCATGGTCTACCATAAGGACTAAATACGGAAACCAAAACCTGATAGATATGTGGTAGTATCTATACAGCCACATATAAACACACAAATTCTACATTGCGGTATCAAAGTTATCCGCGCGATTTGAACCCGTTTTGCAACATCTAGACGTTCACTCTTGACAGAGTAGTNATATAAACACACAAATTCTACATTGCGGTATCAAAGTTATCCGCGCGATTTGAACCCGTTTTGCATACATCTAGACGTTCACTCTTGACAGAGTAGTCTTTTTTTTTTTAAAAAGGGAAATCATCAAATGACTTCTTCCGCTCTGGGTGGAGCGGAAGGGCGTTTCAGACTCTTACTGACTAAAACCCATCCGTGTTCCTTCTAAAGCCCTTTGCGTTCCAGGGCCGCGGTGACTCTTTCGAACAAATTCCGCAACCCTGGCAGTGACAGAGTAGTGTGGTTTTATGATTGCATCTACTGTGGATCATGCAGCTCTCGCGATGCACCTCCACTTGCTGCGATTTACTTTGTAACGGAAACATTGGACTATGGAAGCGCGTAGGTAATGAACCAGTGGAGGGTGGAGGATTATCGTCGATTATTCAAATTAAATACTCAAATATTTCTGACAGATTGCTCGCTTCCATGGAACGAGTTGTTGTGCGGGGACAAGAGAAAGATAGAAGCATTACTTTAATGTCCTACAATCCTATGTTCCAGGTGATCACGGAGAGAGCTAAGACTATAAAGTCACTATTGGACTTCATTGCTGAGCACCGGCTGCTCTTCACCAGTACTGACTTTGTCAACTTCCTACAGGTTTGTCCTTTTGCAAACATTATGATTTTCCTACTATAAATGCGAAAGTTTGTGAGGATGATTAGACGGTTACTCTTTCACGTCAGAACGGCTGAACCGATTTCGATGAAATTTGGTATAGAGGTAGATTAGACCTTGGAGCAGGACATAGGTTTTTCGCGAGAAAAGGGCTTGAAGGGGTTGAAAAAGGGGATGAAAGTCCGTCAGTATTGAAGATAAAATAATGTACCTCTATATTTAGGCACTTGATAAAAATAAATAAACAAATTTTCAAGCGTTTTTGAAAAATTTATATCTCAAAAATAAAAATAGCTCTCCAAAGTAACTATTCCACGCGGACAAAGTCGCGGACAAAAGCTAGTTGATCATAATATCATAAACGTTTTCAGACCGGCTACCCCGAGCCGGAGCCGAAGGCCGGCGGCGTGATCAACGCGATCAGGACGTCGCTCCACCTACCCATCGAGGAGACTCCGCCGCTGGAGTACCAGACAGATGACGACGATGCCACCAGCCCCGCGCACACTGGTACCTATTTTATTATTTACTAGCTGACCCGACAGATGTCGCTCTGTCAAAAGTTATTGAACTGTGGCATTGACAGCTTGGAACAGTTTGTACGGGAAAAAGAAAAATGTGGTTTTTATGTTTTTCCGTGCCATTTTTCCTATTTTTCGCTTCATAAGAACCTTCCTCGGACATCAAGGAATATCATTCTTTAAAAAAAAACATGCCGAATTGGATCCAGCCGTTCTCGAGTTTTGCGCTTAGCAAAACAATTGTGCATTGTTTTATTTATAACGAATTATAACGAAATAACAGCCGCACAGACTGATGTTCAAGGTTAAGCAACGCTTGCCGAGGTCGGTCTGTGGATGGGTGACCATCTTAACGTACCAAGACTCATCCCGGCCCCGGAAAGCACGTAAAGCCGTTACTTCCGGCTGTCATTTGTAGATCTGAGGCAGTTAAGGGATTGTAGAAGCCCGAAATTCTGACACCAGTCTTGCCAAGAAGTACCGTGTTACCTTAAACTATAATTCGCCACTGCACTTACTGGTACTTCACATAGAATATTTGGCTGCCATTGAATTATTCCACAAACCATAACCTAATTTAGTGTACTAACATAGTGTGTAAGTTTTTACTAATAAACATATGGATCACTGTTGCCCGAAATAAATAAATAATAATAATAAAGTTACTAGAATTTGAAGGCAAGAAAAAGTTTTCGTAGTACCCATAGTTGTCTCCACTACAGGTGTCATACCCATCATCTCCACCATAGCCTCAAACAAATAGACCTGAGAGACTCAATTTACATTACACTTCAGAAAGCGGCAATTCTTAACACCTGTAGAATAGTGAGGAAGTTCATCCAGATAGAAGAAAATGAAATTTCTCCTGATAACATCAATCCTACACCATAAATTGTTTTCATCACATGCTACATTGACTTGGCTTAGCCCGTTAATAGCTTAAGACTAGCCAAAGAGCTAGCACAGTCTATGTTTTTCCAAATAATAATAATAATCTATGGTTGATCCATTGTCAACTGCAGCTTTAACAATACAAACTTGAGAATTTGTGCATTGAGAGTCATTGTGAAAAGGCTTGTCCAGGGAAAAACTACCTTCTATCGTTATTATACTGTGATCTTTAAATCGTTGAAATAAGGCCTAAATTGCATTAACGTCGCTTGCTCTTGAAATACCCACAGGATATTGCGGTGTGAAGTTCTTTATAAGTTGAGTTATTTCAACTTTTGGCAAAGTATAAGCTTATGCTGTGGTGTTTCCAGTGCCGGATTAGCCATATAGCAAGAGTAGCAAATGCTACGGGCCCCGCGCATTGGGGGGGGCCGCTCTTACATAAACATTTCGCTACAAGCCGGCACCATGGCTCTGTTCCACATGCGAGTCCTAAGTTCCTTTGGGGTCCTGTGGGGGGGGGGAATTTGCTACAGGCCCCGCGCTTGCTTAATCCGGCACTGAGTGTTTCAGTCCATGTTTAGATATCGGGAGAGAACCGTTACCATTATTGAGTTCATATAAACTCATAATTTAATATTAAATCGATCTACAACTACACAAAGCAGTCTCATCCAAATTCATCATAAGTTGATTAGTTAATAATGTCAAATTACGAGTAATTAAAAAAAACTGTGAGTCAGATAATACCTAAGTAAATCCTTAGAAGAAGTGCAATTAACAATAATTTGTTCTAATAACTCACTAATTAACATTAGCATTTTTTTTATAATTTTGCACGTAAAGCACCTAATCACAGTACCATACGATTTCAGCACGCGTCGCCACCGAGTCCTCGCACGCTTCCCTCACGAGCCGGGACGAGCCCGACTTCATCTCACAGATCCCCATCTACGAAGCTGCTGACGTCGAGATAAGACAATCACCCAAGAAGGTCTCACTCGCAGACAGCTTCGAATCCATCAACTCTATAGAAAGCATCGACAGCGACCTCTACGACGAACTCAACAAACTAACAGTGGACAAAAAGCCTAGTGTCAAAACAAAATCAGTGTTGCCAGACTTAATAAACTTCGATGCACCGTCAACGTCAAAGTTTGATGATTACCACACTATGCGCAAAAAGGCGGACTCGGATACAATGTCTCTAAATTCGAACGTTTATTCGTCGACTTCGTGTGAGGTCGATTCGCGTCGGAGCAGTTCGCGGGTGTCGTTGTACAGCAAGAGTGTTCTGTCTCTGTCTAACGCGGAGTGTAAGACGAAGACGGAGGATAGTTATGTGTTTGAGGCGGGGTATATGCTGAACTTGGCAGCGCGGTGTGAAGACATGGGGGACTATCAGCGAGCCTTCGAGTGTTACAAGTCTGGCATTGAGAAGATGCTAATTGGAGTTCAAAGTGAGTAAAAACTCAACCTTTCCAATCGTTTCTAAAGATGTCACTTTACTTGACGTATTTGTCAAATTATTCGCGTTACTTGCATAATAGAAAATATACCCTAAAGTTATTGGGATAAAAATATTTTTTTAACAAATAAGTAATGCGAATATTTGCGCAAATATGCGAAGTGAGGTGCCAACATTATTTTTGTGAAGCACTCGGTGAATTGTGGAGAATTGCTTTAAATAACTGGTGAGTTATGCTTTTGCAACATTGAATAAATTGAGTCGTAAACTAAGTACTCATTTGTATAAGAAAATCACATTTCTTACATTCATTAGATTACAAATTTACCCTATTTTCGTATTTCGCGGGTCGCTATTGACTTCAATCTCACCTAAAGGGAAGCGATGTTGTGATTGACGATGAAACACACTTGCAGAAGTAACCTATTCACTTTAAAAGACCCCAAGGTTGTAGCTATCAGTAAACATGCAGATGGAATGACAGCTCACTTCGTGATCACGTGACTTCTTGATTATATGGATTGACAGCTCACCTCGTGATCACTTCACCCAAGCCTTCACTTCGACATGTTTATAGAATCGACCAGCAGATTCCGGCAGGGAATTCCACTTCACTCCCTGCGTATACTTACACCCATAAATAATAGTGAAATACAAAAGTAGATTGATTTTGTTTATACAAAAGTAGTTCAGTTGTGCAATACTGCAGAGTATGTCTACTGTCTAGGTATTTAATATTGATACTATTCATAGGTATTTTTTTTAAGGATGTGAAATCATCAAATGACTTCTTCCGCTCTGGGTGGAGCGGAAGGGCGTGTCAGACTCTTACTGGCTAAAACCCATCCGTGTTCCTTCTAAAGCCCTTTGCGTTCCAGGGCCGCGGTGACTCTTTTGAACAAATTCCTATACCCTGGCAGGCTCTGGCCCGTCTTCTATGCTGACATCTCTTTGAGGCACGCGTGGAACAAAACCCGCTATCGATTCGGGCCTGGTGGTGGTCGGACAGCGAGCCACCCAACGCTCGCCGTCCGCAGGCCCGACTATTAATTGCTTAGCTTTGGTATTGTGTTGCCTAGCAACTGTGTACTAGTCAGATAGGCAGGACACTACATGAAAAATAATGCATCTATATCTGATCAGATTGGAAGCTGGACCTCAATATGACATGTATTGGAAAGGACTAGGCATTATAACTTTCAAGATATGCTAGACATATCTACAGTTATATATATATACAGTTAGAGCTTTGATTGTTTGCTGTAGTGTTGCCAACTTCAGAGAAGTTTGCTGTAATGTTGCCAACCTAAACACCGAAAAAGAAACTGAAATAGGTCTATGGTAGTAGTAGTGGATACTTCCCTAGACTAAGTCAGATATACTCTTCATCAAAACCATAAAGAATTACACATTAAATTTTACAAAGATCTGATGCTCTTGGTGAAATATTTTAATGTGTTAATGTTATCTTCTAGTAGTGGAAACTTACTTTCTTTTATCAAAGGTCAACGATTTAGTAAACAATTGTCATACCTCATTAATATCATTGCATTGTTATTATTTTTCATAGTGTAAACAGCTACAACATTAGATATATTTCATTAGATTACATATTTAGAAATAAGAAGCTCTTATTTACATACACAATATTATTGTCATACAAATGTGTGAGTGATAATACTGATAATATTGTACTGATTTTATTTTTATTCTTTTACTTTTTTATTCTGAATGGTGTCTGACGTAAAAGAACAGCACCATCCCATCACTTCCCGTGGGTGTCGTAAGAGACGACTAAGGGACTCACCAGAGTATGGGCAGCAGTATTCTCTGTGCAATGCATCAGCTACACTGTGATCGCCAACCCGCCTGCCAAGCGTGGCGATTTTGGCAAACCCTCCCTTTGGGGGAGGCCTATATCCAGCAGTGGATGTCTTTCGGCTGATAGTATGATGTAGAGTAGAGTAGAGTAGGGACTCCATTTTCCGCACTTAGACTCCTATTCGGTCCGTTGTGCGTAGGTGTCCTGGCTAAGTTAGCCAGCCTAGCTCCGCCTAGAAGCGCAGAAGTTTCCTGGGAGCTTCACAGGCTTCGCGGAGCGACCTCACCGTTCCGAGGATTTGTTCACGTTGGGTAGCCGCTACCCAACGTGAACAAATTCCAGGATGACATGGGCGGCTGTTTCTTCGGCATCAAAGCAGCCTCTGCAGAGTGGGCTGTCTGTGGCGCCTATGTTAAAAAGATGTTTGTTGAGGGGGCAATGGCCCGTAATTGTCCCTATTATTGTTCTGAGGTTAATTCTACTTAGGCTGAGTAGTTGTTTTGTTAGTCGTGGGTGTACACTCGGCATAGCCATTTTTGACTGCCTGCAGTCTGTAGCCCTTGACCATTTGTTGTTATGCAGTTCGGTGGATCTCTGGCAAATCCATGTACGAAACTGTGAGAAAGGTAGGGGAAGGAGTGGGTACGGGCCTAGCACTGCCATCTCGGAACCTCTCTTTGCAAGTTCGTCTGCGGCGTCATTGCCTAGGGATCCACTGTGCCCCTTGATCCACTGGAGGGTGATTCTGTTGGACAGCGATATACTCTCCAGGGCGAGGTGACACTCAGAGATTAATTTGCTGTTAGTTTGTTTGTTTTCTAGGGCTTTGAGCACGGCAAGGCTGTCAGACACGAGTCTGATTGCGTAGTTGTGTATCCCTAGGTGATTTACGGCTGTTGCGGCTTGTGTTAGGGCGACACACTCGCATTGGAATATCGAGCTGTGTTCGCCAAGTGGTAGGTGGAAGTTAATGTTGAGGTCAAGGGAATGTACGCCAGCCCCTGAACCCTTTGGAGTTTTTGAGCCATCTGTGTAGATGCGTACTTCATCAACTCCTGACTGATCCCTTTCTTCCTCTGTTGTTTGTAT
>NDFZ01003074.1:4360-23322 GCA_002192655.3 Mamestra configurata | reverse complement strand
TTTTCAAACATAAGGGACTTTTTGAGCATGCGACGAGTTATTACGCCCCTCGATCACATAATATTGACAAGTTGCATCGACCAAAAACTAATCTCACGCTGACATCCAACAACAACAGCTATATTATGTGCATCAAATTGTACTTACAATAAAATTCCGAGTACCTACCATAAAAACATTACCATTCTTTAAATTTAAGCGTAGTTTAACAAATCTACTTATTAATAAATGCTTTTACAGTGAACCTGAGTTTTTAGATTATAAGTTGTAAACCGGTAGAGGATAGCAATGATACTTAAAATTTAATATTTCAATTTCAATTTATGTGGGTTATTTAATTTATTTTTAATTTATGTCAATTCATTTACAATTAACTTTGACTGCTGGCACGAATTTTGACTTGAAATGATGTAATTAACTTCTATAACTAATTTGCACGCCAAAATTACTGGCAGAATAAGTGATCCGTAATTATTTTGCTTAAGAACTTGCTGTACCCTACACGCAAATAAATGACTTATTATTATTATTATGAAAATAATAGAAAAACGTTTACAACTGTTAGTACGTTTGTATAATTTAAAATCCTTACAAATAAAAAAACTATTGTTGCCAAGTATTTTCATTTGGCGCCTTATTTACGAATTTCTCGATATTTTTTCTCATGAAAAATTTTGTATTTCTTGGCATTGCAATTGCAACCGGTGGATAATTTAATGAGAAAAGCCGTCAAAACATATTTCTTTATATTGACATTCTGTCTTGTCTGTGTTCGTAACATTGAATACCTATGTGCTCCAAACGGTTGAGAAAGTTCATCAAAAACGTAAGAAAATCTCATTCCGTAAGCGAATCCACTCGTTTTTAACCGACTTCATAAAAAGGAGGAAGTTCTCAATTCGGTTTTACAGTCTGTGGAAACCGTTATTATGACTCCGGTTATATTGATCAGTCGCTTATAATGAAGTAAATGCAGTGAGAAGTTTGGTTTCTACATAAAATTCTTCATAAAAGTTCGGATATAATGATTTCGAACATGTCGACCATTATTACGTATTTTTAAGGAATTATGTTCAGTTATAGTAAGTGACACGATTCCTAACACCTTCACTGGTTGTGCTCATTCCCACCCCTTTCCCGCGACGACATTTTGTGCAATTAGAATAGTTTCTCTGTAATTAATTACACTTTATTTCTAACAAATTAGGAAGTTGTGTAGTTAGCCGAGACTATGCTTTGTACGATGTTCGCTAAGTATGACGTGTTGTACGATGTTCGCTAAGTATGACGTGTTGTATGATGTTCGCTAAGTATGACGTGTTTTTCAATTCCCTTCGATATCATTATAAGCGGATTTTACTGTATGTTTTTTTGTATGTTTGTGACCTTTTAACTCCGTCATCTATGAACCGATTTGGAAAATGGTCCCATACAAATTTCATTAAAATCGGTTCATTAGTTCGGTAAATCAAAATAGCTGGAAACAATCAGATTCAGATTCAGATTTATTTATTGTTTGTCACAGGTGGAAATTCAGTTCTTAAAATTATTATTGTAACATGTATCACTGTAACATACCCATAAGGTGTACAATATTTAAATTTACAATTAAATAGTTCAAATCGTCATAGTAGGTATACAAAATCACCACCATCAATATATCATCTAAGTAAACGAAATTGCGTATTTTGCTTTCCTGTGACTTTCCAGTGGTGTTTATTAGCCGTGAAAAAACAACCAAAAACACCGACTGCCGAAATTAAAGTCATTTTATACTTAGTAGTGTTTTTTATATATGGAAGTCGGTTTTTTTTTTGTTTCTTTTTAAGTAGTTCATTTAAATAAAAGCTTGTTTCATAAAAAATATTTTTACTTTTCATTTCTTAACACCTACCTACTTCCGAATTAAAGTTATTTTATACTTTGCAGTGTTTTTTTGGAAGTCGGTTGTATTTTTGTGTAATTTATTTTTTATTTTTAACTTTTTAGTGGTTATACCTCATAACTAAGTGACATTATTCCCATAATGAGTGGTTAAGGAGTTTCTTTGTGTGCCTTCGCAGTCCAAATCCACACCAGCTCATAGTTAAATATCTACTTTGCTTTGGTAGGTACTAGTTTTTACCAAGATTCAGGTGAGGAGGTCACTGGTATATCTTTGAAGTTCCCAGTACAGTGCTAATGCAATATAGATAAAAAATAATCATTAAGATCGGTTAATGAACAATAAAGTTATGCCCGAATAGATAACCCCAAACATGTTAATTCAGGTTGACTTGTTTGCATCTGCCTTCCACCCCTTCAAAGCCTACCGGCGTGATGTTATGTTATGAACTGGTGTAATCAATAAACAGACATGCGATTTCAGCAATCCCGGGAGATTTGCTATCATTTATTGAAGAGTTCCGTTGCCTACCTCCGAAATCCTCATCAGATCTTCACCGAATTGCAATCGAACCGGTTTGGAAAAATAGTCTTCCAAACAAAAAAGAATCATCCAAATCGGCTGGCAATAGGAGAAAATATCGCTGATCAAACAAATGTCCTGGGATCTCAGCATCAGATCCTAACTTATACCTTCCATCATCAGCTCAGCAAGATGAGATGTTGATTACCAGGCACAATTATCTGAATTGCGTAAGAAAATATATGAAAAATAATATATGTGCTTTTAAAATTTGAGGGTTGCCCTCGATTTCCCTAGGATCCCATCATCAGATTCTGACTTGGTGCCAATGGGACCACTTCAAGAGTATAGGCTTTCGAATAAAAAAAGAATCATCAAATTCCATTCATAATTGACGGAATGATCGCATAACAAACATACAAAAAAAAAACACAGTCGAATTGATAACCTCCTTCTTTTGGAAGTCGGTTGAAAAATCTTTTACTTTACATTAAAGTAAGTACTCGTATTTACCTACTTAGTTTGAAAATTTTAATATTTAGTTAAAAACAATCACATCAATTTATGTAATTTACTTGTTTATCTACACAAGTAAATCTCGCGACAAGCTTTTATATCATATAAATAATTATTGTGTAATGACGTTATATTATTAGTTTATAGTAAAAGCTTGTTTTTTAAAAAGGTTTTAACTTTATTTTTTTTTACTTTTTGGACACGTTTCTCCAGACTCCAAATTCCAGACGCATTGGAGCAACGGAGTTTATGTTCAGCATCTTATTTTTTTAAACTCGCTTTCGTATTCTCAGTAAGTCCTTTCATTTGATACCCAATATGGGTAGGAGTGCATTAAAAATAACTAGTCCGCCATCTTGGGTGTGCCGCCATGTTGGATTTAAAATGACGTCACACAGTAAACCATGCATTTTCATCCAAACGGAACGTGTATACAAAATTGAATTTCAAGATTTAGAAGTCCGCCATATTGGGTTTAGAGTGACGTCACTTTATTTTTCGAGTTATTCTTAGCATACCCTTTTATTTGCTACCCATATTGTAGAAGTGCATTAAAAATAACTAATCCGCCATCTTGGATGTGCCGCCATGTTGGATTTAGAATGACGTCGCACAGTTAACCATGCATTGTCTTCCAAACCGAACGTGTTTACAAAATTTCAGCTCAATCGTTTGAATATATCTGCTTCAAAATTGAGTTGCAAGATTCCACCCGAACACACATAGTTACATACATTGCAAGTTAATGAAAAGCTTGTAATAAAATACTAAGTTAAGTATAAAAGCTTGTAAAATGCGACGAAACAACCAAAAACACCAACTTCCGAAATCAAAGTTTAATCAAAAATTTCCAATTTCCATAATTTGGAATATCACTGAGCTTTTTTTATGGATGGGAAAGCATCAAACCACTTCTCCCGCTCTGGGCGGAGCGGCAGGGAGTGTCAGACTCTTGACTGAAACCAACACGTATTCCTTCAAATGCCCGTTGCGTTCCAGGGTCAACTCTTTCGAACCTATGTGAGATGGTCGTTAGGCAGTCTGTTCTGTTCTGTCAAAAGGGTCCTCCCACCTACTAACCACTTGTAGGCAAATGCCTGCCTCCTCTGTTTCCCGTTCTCGCGATACCGCGCTTCCTCCGATGTGAATACAATAAATCACCGGGTTTTTGCAAACACCGTACATTATTAATTATAATAAACTAGCTTCTGCCAGCGCGTCGGCTTCGCCCGCGTGAACTTCGGAAATGAATTATCCCAAGGGAACATTCTCCCGGGATACTAATTTTTTTCTCTGTTCCAAATTTCATATAGATCCGTCCAGCCGTTTATTATATCTATGGTTCAGCCGCTCTGACGTGATCACGTTAGTAAGTTAGTCAACTTACTAACACCCATCCAAACTGCATCTATGTATATTGTAATAAGTACCTACCTGGCTACCTAGTAGTAAGATAAATCGCGTGAAATTGTAATTTTATTTCTTCTCAGGGCACGGAATATTGTAAGGTTGTAAACTATTGAATGTGGGTGGAATTCATTGTATAAATGATTTGATTCTGTTCATGGTAAATATATTGAAAGAATAAACTACAATCTTATGGTGTTTATAATACTCCGGTGACAAATACCGTTTCGGTTTTCCACAGTATATTAAAGTGTATAAACCCGCTTATAGCGAGAATCTGTATTTCCTTTATACGCAATCGTGATCCATACCTATATAAAATTAAATCACCGACCGCAAAATGAGCGTGAAACACCTAGTTTATTTTGAACACGTGTTGAATATAATATCCAGTAGTAGTCTAGGCGCTATATTGTTGTGAGTAAACCCATTGTATGCGACACAAACTGGTGGGTACCTCTGACAGCTGCCTGCTGAGCCGGTCTCTCTGACCACCCTGACCACTGAGCACTGCGGCCGAGCGCGGCTCGCTGCAGACAACTTGAATGAGGTCGCTCCTTGGCACTTGTTGACCGTCGCACCTTCTTCATTACATCGAAGGTAGATTCAGCCTCTAACAAAGAAACGTTCTTGACAAAATATCTGTTAGTAATAAAGAGGTTCTTTGATTAAAAATGTCCTATCATTAGATAATAGCTTCGTGAATAATCGTGAAGCTCAGGGGAACGCAAGTTAATGCATTATTTATTGATTGACATATTCAGAATCTGAGGTCAAGTCATCAGTCGTCACGCGGGCTTAGCATACGGACCTCGTTACTCCACTCATTTATATTGACAAATATTTACGCACATATTATGCACTACCTATTTACTGTAAGTACCTACGCATTTAATAAGTAAATAAAATACATTTTTGTTAACGGTTAGCAATATGTGAGGTCATATTGCTAAGCAAGCAGCGCCCGATGACTCGACTCATATTGTATCAGATGTACCTACACACTAGGTACTGGAATTGGTGCTTCTGCTGACTACAGTCTACACACCGATGTGCCTAGTGGTGGCACATTGCTCTCACTCTAGCGTTTTTGACTTACTAATTTAGAATGAAGTACTGTACCAAAGGCTTGTCGATACTATGATTATATATCATTAGCGGGGTCGCGTGGGGTCACGGACTCTGCTCTCGACTTCGGCATCTCGCTTATTAGAATACTGCTCCAGCCATCAATTAGTCGGCCTTGATCGGCCATCAGCGTGTTTGTCCGAACACTTTGCGCGCCGCCGCCTCGCGTCACCCGATCACTTAACAAACCTGATATCGACTTGCATAAAAAAGTCGATCAAAGATTGAACAACGAGAGGGATACCTATAACTTTTTATAAACTATGTTAACGATTTAACTCTTTGTTATTCATCGGTAAGGTCATTGCCATGTTTCTTTCCGTGTTTTTATTTTAACATCGATAAGTACTGTTGTGCTAGGTACGACAGATTTCAGGTTTTCCTTACCGCCTCCAAATCTAAATATAAGTCTCGGCTAGGTATTGGGTTTTTCGCTGGTTTTTGTGCAATTCGTTGCAGCCGCTGTCGGCTGTAAATAAAATGTCGTCTGTCGAGGAATCGCAAGTGTTATACACTTATAAGCGTGAATAAGAACATCGGCATCGCAGTATACACTGTCACAAACAGTCAGTGAGGCAGGTGGACAGTTTGAATAGGTAATACTTTATCCGCGTTCACGTTCGGATTCCGATCGCCGGAGCTGCGCTGGCGGGGGGGAGGGAGCTCTCGGAATACCAATATGTAGGCTAGTGGCTCTTAAGCAACTGTATGTTCCTACTGAGACACGTGTTGAATGTTATGTATGCTTGCATTCGTTGGAGAGACCTTTTATTGGCCTGCTGAACAATCAAATTGGACTAACGGACATTTTCTCCCATTACCTATATCATGTGTTGTGTTTGATGTGTTAGCAAAGATAACCAGAGAAGGAGCAGAACAACAATGAAATAAACATAAACATGATATGACTACAATCACAATGAGAACTGCGATTAGTAAGAGAGCCGTGAAGTGCCCACTCTATACCCCTCGCTTATCAGTAGGAAGATGCCCTGCTACTCTGCCTTATCTGTGTCTGATGGCACTGACCGTCCCGCGTCCGCTGCATCCTAAGCCTACCTAGTCTGCTCAATAGCGGCAGTACAGTAGCAGACAACTGAACACATAGCTACGATGCACAGCCCACAGTTAGTGTGTACGCCAAGCTAATTAAGTTCCAAGTGGCATGTGTAGCACTTCTTCTCTAGTATATAATTAATTAAATTTTCAAATGATGACGATGTAAATCAAAAAAGCGATAAGTATTAATGCAAAGTTCAACGTACCTACTTAATATATCGTTATTGATGTGAGGGCTCCCCAAACGTAGCTCCCCAAATGAAGCCGTACAGATTACAGCTGAAGTAAATGAACAAGTGACGCAGACAGCCGCCCCCTACTCGGCAAGTCGGCACTTACTTCATAATTAATACTTAACGTCATGTTTAGTTGCGAGTTGGCATTGTTTAACACAACTCGTAACTATTATGTTTAGAAGGACAATGTCAGCTGTGCGTGAAGAGACGTGTCGCGTCCTTATTGATTACTTGACTACGACGGAGCAGCACTATGATGTCACGCATCGAAACCTTTGCTCCGACTTGTTCTGTGTCCATCTAGAACTACCCATCAGTAACAGAACTCGACTGAAAGATTTATGAAAGTTATTATCAGTACCTACTTTCCGAATACTGAACCTCCGAGGGATAAGGGGATTAATGGATTGGTCTCTTGATTTATACTTTATTTAAAATATTTTTCCGCTCTCGTCTTAAAATGTCACTCTTTAGTTTGGTAAACAAATATTCCGATCTGTACTGTAAGAGCGGTTGCGCACTACGTCCGATCCGAATCCGTCAAAATACTGTCCGAGAATACTCCGAAATCGGATATTGCATACGCACTATCTCCGCTCCGATCCTAGTCCGTGATTCAGACGTCATTTTACGCGGAGCCGCTACAGAGCGTTCACGTCACTATATTATATTACTCTTTGGCTAGTTATTTTATGAGCTCATATGGATCACTATCTTGGAAAATGTCTAAAATTAATGAATGAACTAAAATATGTTTATTAAAATTGATACAAAAATTAAATGTCCATTTAACTTGTCTCAGTTTTCTTTTTATCTTCAAACATATCAAACTCAGGTTCAAAGAACTTGCATAATCGCATCCCTCGTCGATATTGCCACCTCGGTTCGTTAATAATCTTATCCGAAATGGAGATTCTCGGATGACGGAGAGAAATCGGATAACGGAAATCGGGTGTAGTGCGTAAGCAACCAACAAATTGTTCTACGACCACGCCGGACCGCCTTTTCACGGATACTGATCGGATTCGGATCGGACGTAGTGCGTAAGCGCTCTAAGTGCTGTGTCGCACGACTCGCCCGGCACTTGATTCATTTACTTATTATTTAGAGGCATGGGAACTTGACCCACTTACATATTTCAGTCAAGGTTTTTCACAATTGTGTGCAAATGCAGGCTCGGCGGGCGCGTCCTGCCGGCGCGGCGGCGGCGGCGCGGCGGCGCGGCGGCGTCTAACTTCTTGCACACACATGTCATGACGTCTTATTTCACATTACTTGAGAGATACGCAGCTTAGCACTTAGGTCTCAAGGTGCACAGCTGCGTTGTTTGTGTCACCTTTGTTCGACCACATCGTTACATACTAACATTATTAGTACTTATACACTTGAACGTGGGTTCAACTGTGATGGCTTTAGACCTTCGTGCATCGTAATAGGACATCATAAAGTGATATATAGATTTGAAGTGCATCTCGTCGCTGGCGTCTACGAATCACTCGCTTCAAGGTTTCAATCCTGTTTGGGCTGACTTTTCGCGGGTTGTCTATTGTTTACCCGAAGATTATATACCATAATCATCATATTCCCGAATTTCATTTGCCCGAATGTTTTGTTTGCCCTAAAAGACATATGACATAAGTAGATACCGTTAATTGCCCGAAACATAGATACCATAAGATACGAGTGCCATACGTAAAGTGCCATAATAATTATCAGACATAATATTTAAACGCCATAATGATTATTAGACATAACATTTAAATGCCATAATAATTATTAGACAAATATTTAAACAAATACTTAAAATATTCTATGCATGGTTGATGGTGGGCTTGGTCGACGGAGCTCCGCTTCGCGGGGCTCCTACTTCTGTGTGGTTTATAAAAAAATAACCACAAAGGGGATGACGAATAGACCCCTATTCGTCTAACCTAACCTATCCGAGTCGGAGTGCCCTAAAGTCCCGATTGCACCCAGTTTCTCCTGATATAACAACCGTTACATACCCAATGTCGATGGCAAATGATGTTATGGCATATGATAATTATGGCATGTGATAATTAGGGCTTACAATGATTATGATAAATGATGTTATGGTAAGTGACTTTATGGGAAACAAAGCTTCTAGCACGTGACTAATATAGCAAATAAGAGTAGGGCAAATGAATATTACGTCGTATAATATTATGGCTGTTGACTATTATGGCGAATGATATTAGGGTAAATAAAATTCGGGCAAACGGCGGTATACCCTTTTCCCGTCGATGCAGATTGTCGCCCGAGCTCAACCGAGGCCGTGGCACGACTCAGGCCCTCGCCCGCTTCATCCCGCCACGTCACTTTTTGTTAAGAGACAAGGAAGGCGTCCAGTGACGTGACTTAGGGCTCCCACACATAACTGCGAAATCGCATCGCATCGCGAATATCTGCGAGCTCGCACGTACAAGTTCCTGCGATTGCGGCGTCGTATCGCATCGCATCGCGGTTTTGTGTAGGCGCCCTTACGCCTTCACGTTATTTCACACCCGATACTCGGCTCGCTGAGCTCGCTGAGATGAAAACACATTAATCAGCAAGTTACAGTCATCACCTCCTTATCAATCAAAACCAGCTTCTGGTTGCTATCACTGCAGCCGTAGCCAATATGCAAATCTGTGAAACGGCTGCGGGCTCTGCTGGCAGATCCAATCCGGTCAGCTAGGGTATCATTAACCCGTCACGAGCGCAGGCCGAGTGTCTAGCACTGTCAACAGCTGTCACAAGACATTCTGCAGCTTCTCACCTGCCCGTCGTGCACCACTATTCACTACCCGTGGCCTCGACGATTCACAAGAGGCAACTCGGCAAGAGACAAAGCCGCCATCGCGCCAGGTCGCTACGTACTGGCATGACAAGAAGATGAGACTGCACAGGGCTATGCATGCTCTTTTTATTTTATCATAACTATTACCATTATTCCTGTTTGGAATTATGTTGATTTCCTGATAGCTGCAACCTTGGGGTCTTTAAGTCAAGAGTGACAATGCAGGCAAATTGTAAGCAAGCGTGGTTCATCTTCGAGCACGTCGTCGCTCTCCGTATTCTGAGATGTGGTCAAACGCGAGCCTGTTAATAAAAAAGCCATTCCGCCATGACTGTGTAAATTCGATAATAATAATCTATTAACTTATTAATAGAGGTGTCTGGAAACACGTTTCATGTCATAGGACATTTGTTCCCACGTGAATACATGCCTTAGCCATTAGAATCCGAACTGCAAAGAGACAGGATTAGCTAATGAATAGCTTCCGTGTGTTCGGCACAAGAACAGCTGAAACAATTAGATGTAATTAAGATTGCAGGAAACGTAGAATACCTACTAATTGAAGGAAAACCTCAGCGAGTCTTAGAGAAATTATCTTTGTATTCAATTCATAGTAAAAACTCGCGGCAGGACTGACAATATCCACGTGCGCAAATTACAGAACAGCGACTACTGCGAATACATAAATTATGTACCTATGTATAATTATGTGCTTTTGGCGGCGGACTTTCCGGGAATTCTTCCAACGATACTCTGTTGACTGTTGCACGACTAGGGTTGTTGAGTGGTGTACACTAATGACATCAACGGTTTACATTTGTGAAAATAAGCGAATCTTTTGTTTTGTTTCCTGTTCGTTGTCCTGCCTTTAGAAGGTCTAGCAACGCTTAGCGACCTACTTCTGTGCTCAATGACAGCCTTGTTCATTGACCAGTATCTCTTCACAAAATCCTCAAACCGTAACGAAATCATTTAGTGTCGGTTCTCCTCTCTCTCGCACTTGCTAACAGGCAACAACTGTTTTATTTCTCAAGTCTTACTTACGTAAAAGTTCATGAATGTTAAAATTGTCCATACTCTGAGTATGTACTGCTACATACTCTGAGTATGTACTGCTACATACGCTGAGTATGTACTGCTACATACTCTGAGTATGTACTGCTACATACTTTGTCTTTGTTCGCATAGCTGAAAGTGGAAGTTTGAACGTCGGTAGTTATTCGTATGTACTCAACAAGTCAGGCGACGCCTCTCGGCAATATTGCCTATGTTTCAGAATATAGGTCAGTACATTTTAGCTTAGGTGTGTCCCAATTGTTTGAGTGGTGTGATGTCAGCCGCGTCATCGCGTCAGCCGCGTCATCGCGTGTCGCTGTCGCCTGGCGTGTGTTGTTGTGTTGCGTTGTTTTGCTCCGAGCCGACATCGTCGGCTTGTCGTTCCGCGTGCGCGGGGACTCGCGCTTCATCGATGGATTGCGTGCGGTATTCTGTCAAATCTACTGCTTAATACTTAGTTCTGTCTTACTTATCACTTAATATTTAATAAATCATCCACAAACTATTTCCCACGAGAACATATCATAGCACAGTGCTGCCATGCATGATAAACCAATTTCGGCAAGTTCAGTTGACAATTGCAGTTAATGGCTCCAACCATCGTGCCCTGTTGCCGAGCCGGTGTTTTCGCCGGTTGGACGCACACGTACCTACTTGTACGGAATTGGTCCAGTAATGGCTATTGAAAGCCATTCAGCGCACAATTGTCGGATCCCGATTGAGGTTGAAGAGCGGCTCCCAACACTAGCCGCTCTCTACGGGAAGTAAATATTGTTTAAGGAACTTGTAGAATAGGATATGTACAGAATGAGTCAAATAGGTATGCAAAGTTGGAAAAGGCACGTGGCAGCTTTGCGGTGGTGTTACTACACTAATAGATCGATCGGCGACCGGGGCACGACGCGTGTTGTGTCCGTGGTAACGTCGTAGTCACGCCAGATGTAAATGATGCACGATTAGCGAAGCAACCGGTTCCGACAACTAATGGAACGGATTGGTTGCACTATTTACAAACCTGTCCCATTTGGCTCGCGTGTCGCATCGGACGTCGCTTGAAGGCTATGTGCGAGTCTTGAGCACTGACTTGTGTTAGAGTCAGCGGGAAGCGCGTCCGACGCCCGGGAACGTCTGCCACTCTGCGCGACGCGCTGCACTTCACGACTCACAGTCACATTACACTAGGTAAACATACTCTCACTGAAGCTGCACTTTGGTATAGACCTTTAAAGCTATGGTATGCATTTTGAGAATGCAGACCGGGTGAGGGAGGGGTTACGAATTTCGCTACACCAGGTTATAATATTATATTAAATATATATATCTTGCTTCAATAGTGCCAATATCCCATGCTCAGTAGGAATCACTGCGAAAATAAGATACATATTCGCATCGACATGATTAGCAATTTATTCTTAGTAGGAAAGAGTTCATGGAAGAACTGCTCTTTATACTCATTCCTACTAAGATTCTTATAATAATTAGGAAGCTGCAATCTGTGAATGTGGACATTCGCGCTATGTGGTATAGCGCGTAATATTATGGCCCCTCTGTGCAGCTGACCGCGCCGCCGCTCGAGCGCGTGGGCAGGGGACGCACAACATCTTATTGTACTACTCTTGCTCCTTACCCATTAACGAATGACAGCGAGTAACTATGGCGGTATGACACATTGGCGCGAGGTCGCCGACCCGGCCACCCAAACCTTTACAATTACAACCAAACAAATGTAATGCAGAAACTCCCACACGAAACACCATTTCAACATTTTATGAGTCCTGGTAAAAAGCCGAACGTTTGTAAAAAATATAACTTTCGACTTTATTACGGAGAATTATTTTTTGGTTTCTACCTTTTACTCGACCGAAAGGTCCGGAATGCTTCGGTGAATATCATAAGTCCGGACAAATCCAGAACCCGTTAGCCAGTGCGCAAAAGCTATAATTTATGTAGTGAATACAAAAATTTAAGCTTTTTCTGTTTGCCCACGTGTTTTGTTTGGCCCAGAAATATTAACATACCCAGCATTAATCCTTGCTCTCTGCAGAAAACGTTACGAGTATTTAACAGATCTTTGTGCGTTCCTTATGACATCTTTGTCTTCATACCCACAATGTAGCCAATGTCCTTTATTGAGTGAATACGAGTAATATATCATTCAATAAAGGACAATTGAATGTAAAACGTTACCGTACGTGGAGTTGCAGAAGCTTGGATAGTTTGTAACATGACGTTACACGCGGCCTTCAGTCTCGTGTTCGATTCAGAAGCGTCGCCATTTGGCGGGGTAAGCACAACAAGCGTGGTTAGCAAGTAGGTGACGTCAGCTTGTCTGAGTCTGCAGTATCGAACGAGCTGGCCTCGACTTCAGCACGCTTTCGACGAATTCGCGAAACACATGTCATCAGCTTTGTTGTTACTTCGCCACACACAACCTTGCTGCTGTACACATACATACAAGTACACCGATCGTTCATCCGAGGAGTACTAACGTATCCTATGGCTGGGTTTCTTTCGTCGCGAGTTAGAGACCGAGCTAGTTGTAGGTACTTGGGAGCCAGCATTGTGTTTGTGGGACTGCATACATCTGCGTAGATAATATCTATTAAGTACCCATAATATAGGCTGTGGCCGTCGTTCGCTGGTCGCCGACCGTGGGTCATCGGTCGATACATTTGGGCGAAGTGTGAGGAGACTAGTTATTAATAGTTGAAGACTGCACTAATCCGCGTTTCATCGACGCGATTGCTCTTCTGGCCTCCTAAGTGACTGTAGCGTCTGTAGCCCTAGCATTACATGACTGGTGAATCATCACATCACATGGCTGTTTTTTATTGAATACACTTTTTCATGTACCTACTACGTATATTTATTTTGTAGCACACAGTTTGCTAGACTGCAACTCTTCTTGCAAAAGTTAGACATTATTACTTACTCGTTTTATCGAGGACGTCGTAAGTAAATAAATAACTACATGTACATGTTGTTTTCCTTGTCAGAGTCAACATAAAAAAAAAAATATATATTTAATTGTTTTTGTTCGCAATTAAGCACCTGCACGATGATTAACAGGAGCTAATGATGGTACGCATGGTGCACGCCCATTGACTTTGTGCCTCGTAGCTCTAGTAGACCGCCTCGGCTGCTGGCTGCTGTCATCATCATCAGCTTTGAATGAGCTCGACAGTGGAGTGGCTCGTTCGGCGACGGCCGGGCGGCCCCAGAACATTACACTTATAAAACTTGCTAGTGCGTTCTTCCCATTATGATCTATCTTAGATCCGGCCTTTGACAATCATTCAAAACTTCAATGTTAAGGTTTCCATCGTATGATGAAGCTCTGTATCGCTTAATTAACGGGTCATTAATACGAGTATGCAACGTCACACTTCGCTCGAGAACAGATCACTGAAGTTGCTCAAAACAAAAAGTGGGTAAGTTCAAGTGGGTCTGGACTGGTCTGCCTACGACTGCCTGGTGCTTAATGAGCGTGAGCCAAAATAACAACATGTGAAGCCGTCACACAGCCAGATGATGGCGGGACGAGCGAGGCAGAAATAACCAGCGGTCCTCGTTAGCCCTGAATCCAAAGAACTGGTCGTCATGAATGGGATTAGAGCAGCTACTGGCCTTACCACTAACTATATTTCATGGGAACAGTTACTAAATATACATCAATAATAGAGCGTTTAACAAGAACACTGTCATATCAGGAATGCTATGCTCTATGTTCATGAAGATAACATTGGAGTGCTTAGAATAGCTTATTTTATGCGAAGCGCACAAAGGCGCCACAGTCGGCATTCAGTGGACCCCTGCCTCATTGAGCTCGGACCACATGTACACAACGAACTCTTCACGGAGGCAGATACCGTTGATGTGCACAATGTGCGCTTGTCGTGATAACGCAACTATTTCACGTCCGACTGATTACGCCCAGGACAGGATTGAACGTGGACTGCATGCAGCATGCACTATGAACAACGCTGTATGTTGCCCCTGTTGCCGGCTCCGATATCGTGCCCGTGTCGAGGGTCACCCACACAACGACTGCCTCTGTACTGCTCCAAATTACCAATTCACATTCCATCGTTATCACTCGACTGATTTCGTCAAAGAAACTTTGTTTCCCTGCAAATCGTATCTTCCGATAAGAACCAGCAGACTGTTTCTTATTGTAACTTGATGTATCTATTTGATATGCGAGCTCGAGGTCAAACGGGTTATCTCCTTATCTGCATACATTTTAAATAGTTTACCAGTTATACTGCACTCAGATTATCGCTAGACATATGTATTCATTTTAATTTTATTAGAATTCAATTGACTATTAATAAGTGTAGCAGGTACCTACGTATAGGTTAAAAGCTTGGACATTAGTAAGCACAGTTTAGAATAGTTTTGCCAAGCAACCTCCTGTTGTTGGTGCTTCATGTGCGTTGCATTGTTGCTTAGCGCAAATAAAAAAATTATTTTCTGTTTCGACGCTGATGTGTTGGCTGGTCTGTTGCAGATGTACAGCGGCGCGCTGCTGGCCACGGCGGCGCGGCTGGCGTGGGACCCCAGCACGTACACGTGGTTCCGCTTCCTGTGCGCGGCGCAGTACCGCGTGTCCGCGGCCTACGTGTTCGCGGCGGGCGTGTGGCTGGCCGCGCTCGTCTACCTGGCTGCCGCCGCCGCGCAGCGCCGCGCGCCCAACTGCCTGCACGTCGTCAGTACACCCATTCCATACTATATTATTCAAGACACATCACCTAACATCGCTAATAATGTCATGTAATCATGATGACTAATCTAGTCTTGTCCGAACACTGATCTAGTCTGAAAGGTGTGAGTTTTGTTTGACCTTCAAATACAAGTCAACATTCGTAAACACTAAACATGATGTGTTTTCATAATATACCATCACACCTGTATTCCCCGAAGGGACAGCAGAGGTATTCTGAGGATACGTACTCCTATATCTTATATATAGGAGTACGTATCGCGCGTAACGCCTTATGCGTTAAAAAAACAATTTAATTTAAGGAGCTGTTGTTTGGAATAGAAAGAAAAAATAATCACGTAAAAACATGTTTATATGCTTAAATGCTTATAACAATCCGTTTAAAATGATTGATTGTTTGGCGCCGACTTAAAATTGCTTCGGTAAACTTACATTAGTTTAAGAACTTAGGTAGTTATAAAGGTTAAATAGAAAAGGTTTATTATTTTTTTGCTTTTCAGTTTTTTCGGCGGTTTAATTTTTTTGGTAAAAAGTTTTTAAACAAATTACTTTTAAAATTTCTGACTAAACCTACCCATCTAAACCGTAACTGATATATTTTTTAAAATTTAATGTTGCAGTTGTACATTCTCAGGCCCAATGTTGATGAAAACTAAAACTGCACATAGGTAGATTTTAAAATAATTGTTTGCTTTTTTTTTTGAAAATTATAAAAAGTTTTAATGTTAAAAATTAACTCTTTCCTTTGTTTGCCATGTGTTAAAGTCAAAGTCAAAGTCAATTCATTTATTTCAACTAGACCATTAAAAGGCACTTTTGAACGTCAAACTTACAGTTTAAAATTAAAATATAAGTGACTCTAGTTGTCCATTCGCAAAAAGTAGATTCTTATGGAGAAGAATGGACAGAAACTCTATAGTTATTCTTTTCAAATATATTATTACTTCCCAGAATTTCAGCCTGTATATCAGATTCAGAACTCTCCGAGTACCCAGGACTCGTGCTTAATCAACAGTTCATAATTATTTCAAATTTACGTATCTACTGCTGTGTGTTGGTTGGCAGTTGTTTCATTTAGGAAGTCGTTGGAGCACAATTTTTTTACCGACAAAATTATCTTCGGTTAAAATCCGGCCACTGATCTGTGCAAGAACTGCTCCCTCACGCGCTTTACCTACCGATCGAAGAGCGCGGTGACTCACGAGTGTCGTCATCACGTCTCCTGACCCCGTGTGTCGTGTGCAGTACGCGGCGGGCGTGGTGTGCCTGGCGCTGAGCGAGGTGGGCTACGGCGCGTGGATGGGCGCGTCGCTGGCGGCGTGGTGGCGCTCCGCCCCGCAGGCCGAGCTGGCGCGCCGCGGCATGGACCTGCTGCACGACCTCAAGNCAAGCCGGCGCTGCTGGCCGTGGAGCGCTACCGCGACGTGGCGCGCCCGCTCTACGACATGATCGAGGTGCGTCTGACTGCTCACGTGTGCTGTGGGGAGGCTGTCACGTGTGCGTGTACTGACGAGTGCTTGTGTCGCAGGAGGTGGAGCGCGAGGCGCCCAACAACGCCTTCGTCATCATCGTGTTCGGAGTGCTCGGCATGGTGCTGCAGGTACGTCACAAACATCCCATATTACGCCTTTACCTGCATATTAAGAGAGCGCCTTTAGCTAGTTATTGTCAAACACTCCTACTTGTCGAGAGATATACATATATGTTACCGGAAAATTGCAAACGCCGTAAGATTGTAAAATATCACGTGAAATTGTTAACTATTTTTTCTTAATAAGACGCGGATATATTGAAAACTATTGAATTTGGATGGGATTTCTTTTATATAAAACGATTTTTTAAAACATCGAGAAATCATAATCTAATAAAGATTTATTACAATCTTAGTCTCCAATTTTTCTGGTGACAAATACAATGCATGAGAATTATGGAACGCTGATATAAGCGGTTCTTTGCAAGTTGCGGCAGTACAAGATAACAAACATAAACTCTCGTCATAATGTGACGTTCCAGGTAGCGGCGTTTATAATGGCGCGTCGGCTGGCGCGGCGCGCGCGGGCCGCGCTGGCGGGAGGCGGCAGCGCGGGCGAGCGCGCGCTGCCGGGCGGCGACAAGGAGGCAGCCGCCGCCGACGACGACAGCGACGCTGCCGACGCCGAGCGCGTGCCGCCCGGCTGGCGCAAGAAGGCCAACCTGCGCATGTACACTATACTCGACAAGATTTTCTAGCAGGTCAGTTCCAGACACAGTTTGTGCTCAACACGGGCGTACCCAAGGGCGGCAGGTGGGGCAGTCTGTGCACCAGCCGCACCGTGACTGACAGACCCTGCATAAAACAAATCTTAAAGGAGTATCAAAATTGTCTCACGTCCTACAGCAAAGAGGATTT
This sequence comes from Mamestra configurata, assembly GCA_002192655.3. Classification (NCBI taxonomy): domain Eukaryota; kingdom Metazoa; phylum Arthropoda; class Insecta; order Lepidoptera; family Noctuidae; genus Mamestra; species Mamestra configurata. The sequence continues at coordinate 5,598 of NDFZ01003074.1, read as the reverse complement.
CCTCAATAAAATGTCTTTAAAATTATGGCATACTTACTTACAAATGCATCATTGCACGCCGCGACCCCTGCTCGAGCCAACCCGCGCCGCTGACCCTGTAGTTTTAAATTCGTCCCTAATTAGTAATCCTAGTTCGATCCAGCCCATCCCTAGCTGTCCTCCCCCTAGCGACGCCCTAACCCGAGGCCCGTACCCCACAGGGGGTGCCCTTAGCGTGTAGTCGATTAGTTTGGAAGTTTTAATAAGCCCTGGGTGTAGGCTTTAATATTGTTACGATCTTGGGGTTCGTAATAGTAAAAACAGTCGATTAAATAACCAAAATGACACTTTAATTTAAAACCACTAATTACAACATTAAACTCACTAATTATAAAACACAACTTCACTACTGATCACTTTAATCGCACTTGAAGATCGCCTCCTAAGTATTCGCTTGCATCGCAAATCCAATACTGACTCGGTCGCGTGCTATGCGGGCTTCATATAGATCAGTTAATTCCAGAATCTTCTATAGTCAAAACATCTGGAAAGTTCGCAAATACCGTTGTAAATACCGGTCCCGACTGACCAGATGGAAAGGTTCTAGCGTAGACGATACTAGAAGGTACTTGACTCTACTAGTTCTGCTACTCGATACTAGATGGCACTAGTAGTAGGTAACTAATTTCGTCATGTATCCAGCATTAATTCTGGCGCGTAACAATATTTATATTGAGGCCACCACAGGCAAGCCCGGTTAAGCAGTCGACAACCTTATAGGTTGAACTGCGAGACGCCACTCAAAAAGAAAAAACAAATGCATCTCTACAGTCTTACAAAAAAATTACAAACAATACCAGGTAAGACAGTTCTCGATAGGGAGTGACTGACAATTGACTCTAAGTTTTTCACATCAGGCTAGTCGCCGTCAACTCCCACGAACATCGACGTCGAAGAAGGAAAAAAATCTGTGAGATATTTTTCACAACAATTTGTTATTAATGTATTGTTTATATTTATTTTTTCGAGAAAGCTTGTCGAAAAATGTCGTTTGATGTATGTGGGCATTTGTCATTGCAGTTTGTCGGCTCTATAACGGCCTCGCCTTCGGCTTTGGCGTCTATTCCGCCTCGGTTGCAATGACAAACTTTCGCCACCAGTGATAAATTATAGATTGATTAACGTTGAGTATTCCAGGACGAGACAGGCGCGAGCGGTGCGCCAGCGCCGGTAGCGCGGGTCGGGGGCGCGGGGAGGCG
>NDFZ01003073.1:0-11750 GCA_002192655.3 Mamestra configurata | reverse complement strand
CCCCCTGGCCCCTAGCTGGCCTGGTTAGATCCATTGGTCTTTATATACATCGTTACTTTAAAACCTATCTAAGGCCCACTGGCACAAACCAGAGTAGTCTTTGACTCCGAGTTAGCTGCTAATCCGAGACCATAACGTGTGAAATGTTTGATTTTCAACCTCGTGTTAGCAATTAAGTTATAACTCTGAGTTATAAGATAACTCTGTTTTCGCAAGTGAGCCTAACTTGCAGTTAAAAAGATTCATCCAAACTTTATAATATTAGGTATCTTTCTTACAGTGTTACGTAGTTGCCACATTTACAATATTCATATCCTTTCTCGATCTCAGATTACTCAGTTTTTGCTTCAAAAAGCCAAAGGTTCAGTCTGGTAGGGTTTTGCCAGAGTCAAAGTCAAACTCAAAGCATTTATTTCAAATAAACCATTATCAGGTACTTTTGAATTGTCAAAGTCAGTCCGTCAAAAACATGAAGCTATTTGCACGTTCGAAAGTGTAGATCTCTATGGAGAAGAACGTGCAAGAAACAACACGGACACTCTTTTAAATCATTTTATGTTTACAAAAATCCTGGTTACATAAACCTTGTTGCTTCTATATATGAGAACAATGTAAAGAAAGAAAAAAAAAACTATGTATAGTATGAATTATTAAAATGAGGCAGTGGCAACCAAGGGATGACCAATCTCCACTGACGGCGCCCGTTCGCGAACATNTATTCATATCCTTTCTCGATCTCAGATTACTCAGTTTTTGCTTCAAAAAGCCAAAGGTTCAGTCTAGTAGGGTTTTACCAGACTGAAATAAAATTTTAACACCATAAAAAAAGTCATAAACCCAAATGCCCCATCTGTTCCATTTCGCCCCATAAAAACTGCCGAACATCAAATGCGCCGAAAATAGTTTTAAAGCCATTCGCCGCCAATGAAATCGATTTGTGTACATTTAATATGGTAAAGTAAACATGCCAGACACGAGGTGGACATCAAGAGGTTCTCATCAATTATTCTGAACACGACATACCGGGTAGTAGGGTGACCATGTTGGGACGAAGTGGCATTATTTCGTAGGGAATTGTTGGTTTTGTTTTTGAATAAAATGTAGTTAGGTATTTATTGGCCGGGTTGCGGAATTGTTCGAAAGAGTCACCGCGGCCCTGGAACGCAAAGGGCTTTAGAAGGAACACGGATGGGTTTTAGTCAGTACGAGTCTGACACGCCCTTCCGCTCCACCCAGAGCGGAAGAAGTCATTTGATGATTTCCCATCCTTAAAAAAAAAAAAAAGGTATTTATTGGCCAGGTGATTGAGGAGGTCTTTAGAAACCCAAGCTAAGAAGACGTCTATGGAGTCGTTTATTTTTTTACCAACTTCTCAATTCTTCTTTTTTTTTCTGTCCAAAAACGAAGAGACGCCTAAAAACACAGACTCAAGACAAAGTTATTTTATACTTTTTTTTATTTTTTTTATTTATAGAAAATAGTAATAGGAAAAAAAACTACAAGTTAGTAAACTAGCGAGTTAGTTTTTAAGAATGAAAAAACTTATTAATCTTTTGTACCTAACCAACTTGTGCACTGTGACAATTATTTGAATCCGATCCGCTACAAGGAGTTTAATCATTTTCAAGAGTAAAAACCGCATATGTACATTTCCAAATATTCAAACCTTAGTAAAATTTTTAATCTTATAATATATTGAATTCGAAAGTAAAAACCAGAAACTGCGAAAAAGTCATAAAAACAAATGAAGAAAAACTATAAAACAAAGTCAAGGAAAAGAAATAAAAATATGAAAAAATTGTACTGATTCCGTAGCCACATTATTAAGTTAAACTTCACCCATTTGTGAGTTTTCTGCGAGGTTTGAGTAACTTTTATAGCTCACCAAACTAAAGGTTAATTTAATTTTAGTTAGTACTCGAACATTTGCTTTTAATTAGAGGCATGTTAACTAGCTACGAGGTGCTGGGAATTTCTAACTTTTGGTTTAACGTATGAACTTTCACTCTAGTTAGCTCTTTGACAAGAATTACATAAATATTATTATTATGATGCGAATATACTGAAGCTAGTGAAGAAATTATTAAAAATATTAACAATACGTTAATCAAATAAAATTCTTCCGATACTGAGTGATTGAATGACTGAGTGACACAGCCGAAACTACTCGTCGTAGACAGCTGAAATTTGCCATGTAGGTTCCTTAGGAATGTGTAGGGGAGAACTAAGAGAGGATTTCCCGAAATTCCTATGGCACCGGGAAAAAACGGAATATATGCGTACGAAGTCCCAGGCAAAAGCTAGTATTATATCTGTATAGCTCTATGTTGCTTGCAATAAATAAACATACATACAAGTACCTATAAAGCCTTGCCCAAAACACGCACAAATATAAATCTTTTGAAGGCTCAAATTGGCTTATAAAAATGATAAGCGTGAACTGGGTTAACTTAATTTTGGTACAAGCTGCATAATAATATGTGTATTATAAATTCTATTTAAAAAAATGACATATGTCTACATGGGGACGTATAGAACGTCACAAACTTCTGCCTGGTTCCAATTCGTCGTTTCCTATAGAGAAAAACCGGCAAGAAAGTCCAGGGTTACTCTAACTCTAACCTTGTGTTGCTATCTGGCATTATGCTGAGCTGAGGCTCTTTGGCATTGTTGGTTTTCATTATTTATTTATTTTGTTTAATTTTATGTTTCTATTACAATGCCAATAAACACAATTTTCTTTCCTTCTTTCTTCTTTCTAACTCTTCATCAAAGATGGCAGTCCTACCATACGCCGATAACATGATTCGCGGCGTCTAAGTTTGCATTTGTCATGTTATTACAACTTATTTTTTTTTTATTTACTCTTATTTATGTGTGCTATTTGGATGCTAATCTGGCAATAAACAATTTAATTTTCATATCTAAACATTAAATATGTAACGATTTAAAATGCACAACTGCATTCAACCTTTCACGACCGCACGTTCTGGTGCAATTTTAAAACCTCACGAATTATGCATATTGTGTCTTGATAAATATCGTGACAGAACAATCAATGAGAGAGAGGGTTTTAAAATCAGCCTTGGCTTTTAAATTTGCAATAAAAAATCCAATTAAAATGCTGGTATATTATGTAATAAAAAACGAGAATTCAAACAGAAGGAAGTAATAGGAAAAATACAACAAACTTGAGTAGTTTACGACTAATAATGTTTCCGTGCGAGTTTTGTAAAGGCAGAGGTGGTTTTGCAGACAGTCATTTATGTTCCATTTATAAATCACTGTTTCAGAAGGAGTAGAGGTTTTTGCAGACATTTGAGAAGCTATATAATTTTTTTTCTAGCTTTTGCCAGCGACTTCGCGTCGAAGTCGGGTTTTTTTTTTTTTTTAATTTAATATGGGTTTGCTCTTGACTCTAGTCTAGGTCATAGATGACAGAGACAAAGTCGACGATGGAGCGAGCTTACCCAGAAGAAGCCTGTTCACTCTAATTTTGAAGAGATTAGGGTTGTATGCGTTCGGAAACACAGACGCAGGCAAAGAGTTATCTCAAGGAAACGTCTTCCGGGATAAAACGTATAATTCTGTATAATAATCCAGGTTCATAACTATATGTGTGCCAAATTCTTTTTCATCCAAATGCGTACAGTAGTTTTTGCGTGGAAGAGTAAACATCCAACCATCCATTCAATCTATGAAGTTATAATATTTTAGTACGACAGTCAATTTATGAAATTAAATAAAAAATAATAATATTTGTAATAAGCTAAAGCCGAAGAATGCAACTTGTTAACTAAAACATGGTGTCAATAACACTTAAAGGTTACGCAATGTTGCAACACAATACATTTGTAAATTGTAAAGTATAAATAACATATATTTCGTTCAGACAATGCTTGCTTAAATTGCTTGAGAGCTGTTGGCCAATCCCAGGGTTGTCAACCATATATCGAAAATCTAAAAAACCTCTTTTACATTGTTAACATTAACCTTTTTTATATTGTTAACATTAATTTATTGTTCTCAAGTAAGTGACATTTGTGTATGTTTTTATTGAGAATAAAGTTTCTTTAAACTTAAAAAAGACTCTGACTTTGAATGAAACTTGGTGAAATAATTTTAGTCAAAACTGAAGAAATATTGGTTTTTTCGGTCATAATGCAGAGTTGGTAGTTAAAAATATCTTGGCTTAGCTGCAATTGTGTAGTATGTAGTCATAATATTTAAAAAAAAAACAACGGAGTGTTCGTTTTACTTGAATATACTCTTTATTTACCCTTTCTACAGTCAGATATGCTCAGATATGCTTCTTTAAATAAAGTTGGCAACCCTACATTGTGCATGGTTGCAATAGACAATCCGGCTCGCTTTTTTATACGTCATGGCACGTCAATTTGTCCGACTAATTGCCTTAGAAGTGTGTTATCTGTCGCCATAGAGTTATTGCTTATGTTCTCTTGAGTAACTTTATTAAGATCCATTATGTTTTTTTAGTTGCTATGACTATTTGCCACGCGGTGATTATGGAAAAAATTCTTGATTAGGTTAACAAAAAGTTTTACTCTCAGTTATTTTACTAGCAATGAAAAATAGGACTTAAAAGAAATGGTCTACTCTATTTCATCACTGATTTTAGCTGTTTTATTTACTGATAGATAGATAAAACATTTATTTGGTACGACAAGAATTGAAAACAGAACATCCAAAACAACAGTTACCTACTTAAATCATACTTTAGCAAAATGAAAAATAGAAAAACATAAAAAAAAAACAATTTTATACTCATACGAGTAGTTAACCTTCATTAACACTAAAATTTATCATAAATAACTTCCCAATTATAAAATAAGAACTATTTTGATCGAAATATGAATGCATTCTGGTCGAATCCCAGAATAACAGAACGTCTGGCCACCCCATACATAATGAAGCACTCACACAAACAATTAAACATCGAGTTTCAACGCCCCACTGGACTGATAACCTGATTCTCTCACTCTACTAATGAAATGGTCAAACAGGCAAATCGAACGAACGACTTAAAATAGAACGAATGGCCTGATCTCGATTTTTAAAAATAATTAAAGGAACGGTTGACCTGATTCCATATTTGAAAATCGAATCAATCTGCCTAGCCTTTTCCTAGCAAATTGGGGTCGGCTACTAGTGTAACCAGATACAGTACAATACCAGTATTTTACATGGAGCGATTAGGGAACATATGTACCCACTTGGCAAGACTGGTGTCATTTTGTAGCTTCTGAATTCCCGTTACGACTTACAAAGATCTACAATTTGATTGTCCAACCAACGGTTTAACGTGCTATCCGAGGCACAGGGTAGTCCGGATATGTTATGTACACCCATCCGCTGACCGACCTTTGTATGCGTTGCCTTAACATCGAAGATAGACCCGTGTGACTGATACTACTTAGGCTGGTTTCACAGCTGTCTGGGTGATCCGGACGGGTAGCGCCCGCAGTGCACTGAAACGAGAGTTCAGTACGGTACGTTGTACGGGCTCTACGTCAATCCACGCCGCTGTGAAATAATGTTCTAAAATGCATCACGTGCGACTCCGTTCTTGGCGCCCGTACAGGTGGCTCGCACGGGTCTCCCATACAGCTGTCAAACCAGCCTTAGCCGCGAGCGCGATTCCGTATTTGAAAATCGAATAGAGAAGAAAAATCGAACGATTTTGTTTTTATGCCAGTTTGATATTGGAATGTTTCCAGAATTTTCTGGAACATGCAGCGTAATCGAAGTTTTGTAGTTTTACGTGAAATGCATAACTGGCAGTGGTACTGAATTTTCAGCCGTTTTCAGTCAAGTGTAGAGACTTGGCAAGGTCTCGTGTTACGGTAGCATAAACAGAGTGGATTGTAAGGGGATTGAAAATCGGTTTTTAGTTTGACTAGTACTAATCATATAAATGCGAAATTAACTCAGTCTATCTGTTTGTTACGTTTTTAAGTCTTAACAAATTGGTTCAGCGAATTTTGATGAATATCGATAATGAGATAGATTCTATAGAGAATATAGAGATCTCGGAGATGGTCATTAGATACTTTTTATCTTAAAACTTCGGCTTTTTGGGATATTTTCCGACATACACACGGGTGGAACCGCGGGTGCTAGCTATTATTATAAAAGCAAAAGTAATATTTGTTTGCTATCTCTTCACTTCTTAGGATTAGAATGAAACTTGGTACACGAGTAGAGCATATCCTGGATAGGTTTTTTTTATCCAAGGAGTCTGTTCCTTAAGATAGTTTCCGTCCTCTATAATAATAAGTGTGTTGAATTTAATAAAAGCACACTACGTAATCATAAAGCAGCCGCTGCCGTAGCTCGCATCGTGTAATGACGGCGGAAGATCTTGAGCGAGAGTACGTTATGTAATGCGTGTTTATGTCGAGCGACTAGTGTGCAATGGAAGTCGGTGTCTTTGATACAGTTAAATTTATTAATAACCTAGTTTTTGCCCGCAATTTTCCGTTCTCGTAGGAATTTCCCTATCCCGTATAGCCCATAGCATTCCGCAGGAATGTGGCTATCATAAACAATAATAATTTTCCAATTTCGACTGACAGTTCCAGAGATAAGCGCGTTCAAACAGACAAACAAAACGGAACTCATCAGCTTTATTTAGTAGAGATGTACTTACATACGCACACAAAAAACAGTGAAAAGAACAAATACAGATAGAAGGGCACAAAGGTCCTGTTTGTTTAAAATACATGTCTTCCAGCAGACCTGTTCCAGGCCAGTTTTTTCATAATATTGTTAAGAGTATGGCACGGTACTGTTATTAAAAAAAACCTTTTTACCAACTTCAAAAGAGGAGAAACTCTTTTAAAGACGGTTAAAAAGAAATTAAGCTTAGTCCTAAGCTTTCAAGAAATCAAAACCATTACACACACATCAAGTAAAAGTACGGAAAACATCTAGATTACAACCAAAAATAAATGACCCAATCCTAAACATCGATAACCCTACGACGTGTCCCCACCCTATTACTCAGCAATTTTCAGTACGCCTTCCCGACCGCAATAACTACGTCTGCTCTACGGTCACGTAGCGAGCTCTAGCTGCGTCTCTACGTAGCTAGGTACGTCATATTTACGTGATATCTACGTGGTGCAGTTTAGAGGAGATTTGTGATATTACCTATAGTAGGCGCCAGATAATCGTGGAATAACGGTCATTGACCCACCTACAATTATTGACATTTTTAATTTGAAAAACGGAATTAATGACACAAAGCTGTCCCGAANACATTTTTAATTTGAAAAACGGAATTAATGACACAAAGCTGTCCCGAATCATCATCTCTCGTGATCCTTAACATTGTCTAATAATGAAAAACGATTCATATTTAATTGTTCAGGTACCTATGAACAGTTATTAGGGAAAGGTCAATATACTTTATTCCACATTTATCTGGCGCCTACTATATGTTGTGAGGGAATGAAATGTGTGGTGTGATCAGGGGGATTTTCGGGTGATTTGATTATGTTTGGGTGTGGATAGTCTGTAAATGTATTTCAGTAATTGAAGAACTGAAGGATACCTGTAAAAATAAAACTTAATCCTGTGATCAATCCTGTGATTTAACGTTATTACAAAGCTCCAAAGCTATTTTTCTTCAAATCAATAATTTGTAACTATACTCAAAATCCAGTTCATGTTTTTATATTCACTGCTTTTAATTGTCATGATTCCATTTATGATTCCGGGATTTTAGAGGAGGTATTATCAACTCTATGTTACTTACTTCCACGAACATTAGGTAAATGTAGTCTACCTATTCCGATCTGGTTATAACATCTTATAAACCTGAGTGAAACTGAAAACCTGATTATTTGATTTATGTGCAATGTAGAGACATCGATACGACAATAAATGATAACACTGGCAATACTGGTTCATAGAAATATTTTGAAACTATTATAAATCCCGTCTTTAAAAATAAACTGTCCAATTGCATAGAACTCAAACTAGTCAAGGATAGTGACGCTACTATCCTGACGAAATATTCCAAGCAGTCTGTTGCAGTTAGTGACGTCAAATCTGTGATAAAAGACTACTTATTGGTATGAACCACTTAGTATTGTCAGTGTTTTGATTTATTTTCGTACAAGCTGCCGCCCGCGGCTCCGCCCGCGTGAATGACGAAAATTATCCCAAGGGAACATACTCCGGGGAGAAAAACTCCTATGTCCTTTCCCAGGACTCAAACAATCTCTATACCAAATTTCATCAAAATCGGTCCAGCCGTTTGCGCGTGAAGAAGTAACAAACATACACACAGTCACAAACTTTCGCCTTTATAACATTAGTGTGATTGTCGTCTCCACCCAGTATGAAATAATAATAAATCGAGTGTCAACATGTGGTTGTAATTACGACACATCTAAACCTTAACCCATTGGAAAATACTGTTCTGACGAAATGTCCTATTTTAATCCACTACCGGCCAATATAACAGAAGCACTCGGTTCCAATTAATAGAATCAATACAGTGTATTTATTTAGCATCACATGGCGAGCGTGTCCAAACACTGTCGGGGCTGAACTCAATTATCTAACATCAATATTTACGTCATTTACACTATCTGTAACAGAAATTATTGTTGCTGTTTTACATCAATTTGGTTAACCTTTTGTTTTGGAGTAGTGGTTTTGTCTCGTCTGGTATAATCGTTGTTTACGTACTTAGACTAGAATAGAATATTTATTTTTGAGTAAAATATGGTATATAAAGCTCTTAAGTTAAAATCGTCCCACATATTTTGCTTACTCATTTTCAGCATGCAAAACTTAAAATTAAGATAACAACGACTACAAACTAGGTACAGAGATCATTTTTAAAACTATAATTACCTACTCTTAATTTTTATCTGAGAAATAACCTCTTACGTACCTCTCTTCTTCGTCATCTATACAACGTGTATCAGAATAAACGCAATACCTCTTAAGGGGTCATTGTACTCATCATTATGAACAACTTTTACTATGGCACCAACACTGAACTTGCGAAAAAAAAATCTGCTGCACCATACATTTCTGTGCGTATAACTCGACAAAATGTACTGGCTCTGCTGATTTATTCTCATATTGGATGTTAATTCTCGTTTGGCTTTATACCTATTCAAAACCGGAAAACGCTTAAAAAAGGTGTCTTTGGAAATATTTCATTCGTATTATAAAAATACAAATGAAACATTTCCAAAGGTTTTCGTCATCAAAAATTAAGCATGAGCATATTGAGCATATCAAAAGCAACACTTCATCCTAACCATAACCCCCGGATGCGAAAAGGATATCACCCATAAATGTGTCGACGCTGGTGGACATAAGCCCCACGGCTTACATAGAAGGTATGTATCTATGTCCAGCAGTGTAGAATAGAATAGATATTTTTGGAAAACAACACAACACAGTACATTTATATTATATATTTCATAAATTTTTTTTAATACTTTTTAAAAGATTCTAAATTCAAATTCTCCATTCAAAATTTTGAATAAAGAATCTGCTTATTAGTATTTTAGCTATGTAACGGTTATAAAGCTTTAAGAATAAAGCTGGAACGATGAAGATGATGAATTCTAAACTAGAATAAGATTTTTAAGGTGAAAGTGCCAAGGTAGCCCGCGAAATTCAAATTTTCTTACGTTTTTTGCATTTTGCAAGTCAGTGTCAGGCTGTATGTTGAACAAAATATGATTCGCGACCGTAACAGGTATTTATTTACAGAATTATAATCATTAAAATCATCAATACAACCCTCTAAGTTCATATAACTCGAATGAATGGTTATTTCATGAGAAAAAGTCATTCAATCGAGTTACATGCATGATACAACCTGTATTGATGATTATAACTCAGTAAAACCGTATTTGTTACGGTCGCCAATCGTATTTTTATCAATATACAGCCTGACACTGACTTGCAAATTGCAAAAAACGTAAGAAAATTTGAATTTCGCGGGCTACCCTGGCGCTTCCACGTTAACACTCCTTTAAACATTATGGTGTGCAAGTGAACTCGTGATTAGACCAGCTGTTTTATTCACGAGTGCCCACTTCATCAACTAAAACGAGGATATCACAAACCTGCTAACCGCTCGCCAATCCGAATTATTTACTAACATGATGTCATGTTAAGCCAATTAAAATTCATAGACCACAAAAGGACACATTAACACTAGCATTGCACGCACTATTGAGTTCTAATGTAACCGCTCGATCTTAGGCCGAGTTTGAACAGGCGTGTGTTCCTAATGGTTCTGTATGTGGAATTCTACTGATTCTGTCCTACTACGCCAGCACGTCAAGCTATCTGTCAAATTTCTTTAATATATTTTCAACTTTATTGCTAAAACATTAGATTCAAGGTTGATTGGGATAATATGACAGTTTCGGGTAGCTTGATGTGCTGGCGTTTGTACTTATTTATTAAAACTGTATGCAAGTGTTAAATCCACCTTTGTACCTACAAAGGCGGGTTCAATGCCTTCAGCATTCTCCACCACAGCCAAGGTTGGAGCTGAGACAACCTGGCAGGTGCATAAACAAAAATTAAGTAGGAAATATATTTTAAGTAAAATGGTTACAAGAGTGTCCATAGTTCTATCAAATAGATCGTACTTTCTGCTATCCTACTTCGTAATCAATGGCATGACGAAGGTAACTCTATCCATCTGCTAGTTTGTAGCTTTTTCACGTCTAAACGGCTCAACAGATTTGGGTGAAACTTTAAACACGGGTAAAATGGCGTGAAATGTGTCCTACGAGTATGTCCTAATGGACACAGGAAAGATTTTATCCCAGTAGTCCCTTTGAAATGATTTCTGACTCACGCGGAAGAAGTCATAGAAAGAAGCTTGTCTAAAATAAGCCTAATTGTGTTGCAACAGTTCCGTATGTTGAATCCATAATATATAAATAATAATTATAAGAAATATTTACTTTTAGGGTTCCGTAACCAAAGGGTAACCAACAGAATCCTATTACTAAGCCTCCACTGTCCGTCCGTCTGTGTGTCAGCGGGCTGTATCTCAAGAACCGTAGTAGGTAGACAGTTGACATTTTCACATATTGTATTGCCGCTATAACAACAAATAATAAAAATTAAAGTAGGCTCTCATACAAGAAACGTGTTTTTTTTCGGTTTGTGGTACGGAACCCTTCATGTGAGAGTCCAAATCGCACTCGGCCGGTTTTCTTTGTTGTTGATTAATTATGGCAAAGTGTTGAAAGTCAAGCCATGTCACCAGAAGTTCTGAAGATTGAACAAGAAAAGTTCTAGAAAAAGTTGTGAGATAATCACACAAACCAGGAAAAGAAGAAAAACTTCATGATTAGATAAAAAGTTAGGAGTTCTTGATACTTTGAGTTTCTTAGCTATTGTATGATTAATGAATGAAAGTACTACTTCACTTGTAGATAAGTAGAACTGAAGGCAGGGTTTTTTTGGTCCAAATGTTTTCCAAGTAGAAGATTACAGATGCCAGGGTTGCGGAATTGGTTCGAAAGAGTCACCGCGGCCCTGGAACGCAAAGGGCTTAAGAAGGAACACGGATGGGTTTTAGGCAGTAAGAGTCTGACGCGCCCTTCCGCTCCAACCAGAGCGGAAGAAGTCATTTGATGATTTCCTATCCTTAAAAAAGAGGGTTTCGGGGGCGATACATCGATCATCATCATCATCTGTCTTGCCTTTTCCCAACTATATTGGGGTCG
>NDFZ01003072.1:0-23302 GCA_002192655.3 Mamestra configurata | reverse complement strand
ATGGTTGCTTTTAGAAAAATCCAAAAACACGTATTTCTCATTGTTTTATCAAGATTGTTAATGTCAAGTATCAACCTATCGGACTAAGCGTTAACATTCTTCCATACAAACTTAAACACCGTCAAAACTCCCATTGGAGAGTAGTTTGAAAAATGCATTATGACATTATTTATTAATCAATTAGGTCAGTATTCGTGCCAAGTTTCGAGTTTATAAACCCAAGGAATAAGATTCTTCCATAAAAACTTGAACACCCCCTAAATCGTATTTTGGGGGTAGTTCTGAAGAACGAATAAGACAAACTTAATAATCCACTCTGGTCAGAATTTGTACCAAGTTTCAAGTTAATAAACCTAAGGGTTTTTCAACGCTTTTCGGGCGGAGTTTCCTAAAATGCTTTCTTAGCAGACGTCTCCTGCTCATAATCTACCTCCTTGCCAAATTGCATCTTCTCAAGTTAAGTAGTTTTAAAGATTTCGTGATTAATCAGTAGGTACCTACCTACGTGAATGAATGAATGGGTGAGTGACCTTTCGCTTTTATATATATAGATAGAATACTTTATGATACATGTACGTAAATAATTAAGTAGATGATGATCGTGAGCATTAATATACTTTTCTCTAAAAGTTCACAGATTCTAGGTACCTACTGCTAGAGTGCTACATTATCTTCAACGTCAAGATTAGACTTAACTACTAATCAAAAGTCATAAAAAAAGTTAAATGCAACTGATATCGGTAATAGTTGATAATCTGATTGTTACGAGTAGGTATGACGTACGCTAGCACATCAAACATAACTTTCTACTTATTTTTAGGCTTTTGGAAATTTTATCTCAAAGAAGCTCAAAATGTATGTCTTTGCCATGATTGGCCGAGCAATAATAATCTCGTTATTCGTCGAAATTTGTGGGCAAATATACAACTATATACTACACTACCCTACTACTAGCTATTTGCAACTGATTCCGACTAATAATCGCCAAAATTTGGGAGAAAACAGATCTTCGCTAGGTGCCCTAGCTTTAAGATGCAAATTGGGCCAAGCTGGCTCAGATCGGCCACCCATAAACCCTTATTACTTTTGTACCAGTGACCGACAAATTCTGATATTTGGCGACAAACGACAATTTTTTTGTGTAATTAAAATTAAAATCCCTGATGGTATGCCAGTGTCAGTCACACCAAGAACCTGGCTCGAATAGGATAGGCACTTTTGTTGATAATTCTCAAAAAATTAAAAAAACTAAAAGCTTTTAAACTAAAAATAAAATACTTACTGAGCGTGGAAATCATTGTAGTGCACAATGTTAAGCTCGTACAAGTCACTGTCCTGAGCCAGCACTGCGCTGGTTAGCAACACCAACACCCACAGGCTTTGCCCCATGCTGATCCAGCTACGACGGCCAACAAACACCATTTTGGTCCAGCAACAGCACACTCCAACTGTGAACCGAATGGCTATCACGCTAATACCGTATCAAATAATCCCAGCATTTATTGATTACATTATCTTAACGCCTAAGATTGTCTAATTTCCTGATGATTCGCGAGTTCGCGTTGGTTGAAATACTTTTGGCTGTTTTTTTACTCCTTTTTTGCAAGACACAAGTAATTCTTAAACATGAGTCGTTGACACTAATTTAAACGAACCTCTGAAATCTTTTTTAAGATGAAAACCTTGATAGTATCGTATTTTCTGGCACAAAGCAACTTACACACTGATTGACGAAGTGCTTCAATTGCTAAATGCGCTATCCTGTACCAACCCACTCGGCCGGAACCGCTTTCGATAGGTACCTACTTATGACCAAACAGTTACAGTTTGTCTGTCCCTTGAATAGCCAAGAGACAGAGAAACTGTAACTGTTACATCTATAGAGATGTAAAAAACCGATTTAAAACGTTTTATATAAACTTTTGCCGTTTTAAACCTCAAAGAAATCGTTTTAAATGGTTGAAAACTCGCCTACAAAAATAAAAGAACTGTGTTTTATACTTCATTATGGACAATTTTTGGTCACCTGACGTCATGTTTTGTTTTAATTAAATTATTTCGTGGTACCGCTATAGGTCATAAATGCAAAAAGTTCATCAATTACCCCCACATTAATTACTTATAACGATTAACCGATAAACAAGCTACCCAAAAATATAAATATGTCACCCATTTTACCTAATTATCAAAACACCGTAACCCCCGATACGAACCAAGGTACGCCGACCGAGGCATACCCTCGTCACGCCCGACGACTCTACCACTCTCCTCCAAGAGAGTCGCAAAGAGACCAGCACTCTTCGCAAACCACGACCGCCGTCCTTCCGCCCTCGCCGCCGAGGCCCGCCGCGACGTCCCCGTCAAAATCCGCCCCGACCCTTGCTCGAGCCAGTCCGCGCCGCTGAGCCTGTAGTCTTAAATTTGCCCCTGAATAATAATTCTAGTTCGATCCAGCCCGTCGCTAGCTGTCCTTCCCCCAGCGACGCCCTAAGCCGAGGTCCGTACCCCACAGGGGGTCCCCTTAGCGAGTAGTCGCTTAGTTTGTAAGTTTTTTATAAGCCCTGGCTGGAGGCTTTAATATATTGAGGCCACCACAGGCAAGCCCGGTTAAGCAGTCGACAACCTAATAGGTTGAACTGCGAGACGCCACTCACAAAAAAAAAACCTCATTATCACTTATTTTTCGACCTCCGAAGTGAACCCATAATTACGTTGCGCTCGCCTTATCAGTAACTCATTAGCACATATTGTTTGTGACATGGATTTCCAAGATCAAGGTATGTTCTTACTATTTAGTTATATTTTTATTTGGCTTATTATGACGTGTTTTACGTGCTACGCCACACAGGATTTTTACCAAATATTTAACTTATAGTTGATTGCACATAGACTTACAACTAATGTCAACCATAGTCGAATACTCTCACATATCTTAAATTAAAGATTGAACTGTCTTTTTTGAAAATATAAAAGGTTTTTTGCGTCCTTTTGCGACTTTAGTACCGACTTTAGACCGGCAAAAAAGCTCTCATTTTTCCAATTCATAGAAAGGTATTTTTTGTATTTCTATACGAAACACAATTGGTAAAGTATTTAAAAAACTGGTACCTATACAACGCTATCTATCCATATATTCTCAGAGGAATCTCTTGCAAGCAACATGATTTTTTAAGAAACGCTCGACTGTCTCTAATTTGGCCAGTTTCTCTAAGTTAGAGAATACATATAACGGGGGGCAGGTTGACGTGATCAACACAGATTTCGAAAAAGCTTTTGTTCGTGTGGATCACGTCATCTTGGGTACAGTCATTTTTTTTAAACGCTCACAAGCTGTCGTTCTTGGAGGTTACCGTTCCATCTTAATTGAAATCCCTGGCGGTGTTCCCCAGGGATCTCATTTAGGACCTCTTTTTTACAACGCATATCTATTTGACATCACTGATTCCTTTGAACACGCTGATGACAAGAAAGCCTTGCAGGCTTTGCCTTAAGCAAAATTTATAAAATAACATCACCCAATGATTGTAAGGCCCTTCACGAGGATCTTAACTACTAATAACTCGAGGAATTATAAGTTAAATAATTATTAAGCAAAAAACAAGATCACTGTAAACGTTGCAAAGTGTCAATGTATCAGTTACACACGTAAGAACCAGATTGTTTATTCATATAATTTTAATGGAATTGTTATAAATAAAGTTCATCTGGATTTAGGAGTTATGTTTTTTTTCGTTTTAAACGGATTGGTTTAATTGGTTTTAAACCGGCCTTACNTCTCTCTATCACTCAAAGGTTTGCTGGTAGAAAACTCATTTTTGAGTTAAGCTCGCCTTTGTACATGAACTATTTAAATCACTGTGAATTAATATAAGCTGTTATGGTGTACAATAAAGAATTAAAGAGTATGGACACTGAAGTTTAAATAGTAAAATCAAGGAAAATATGAAAACGATTCAGCCCATTATCCCATCTAGGTCTTATTTGACTTCCATTCTAACCAGGTGCAAAGTTGTATTTGACTTCTTAAAAGTCGGCCTGATCAAAAAAGAAGGAAAGAAAGAAAATACATTTATCTATGACTTGGGGACTTGCATATTATGTTATTGTAAATGGCACAAAAAGTGGGAAATTCATCAGATTCCAATCTCATATTTTAACAAATTTATCGTTGACTTTTACACCAAATCTTGATTAAAATCGTTAGGAGCGTGTAATATCACAGTACTTACATTCGGTGTATGGGTAGGATAACATTATTGATGTTAAGCGCGTGAATCGATGATGTTAACGATAATACGAATAAATACATTCAATAATTTACGATAAATATANAATCTCATATTTTAACAAATTTATCGTTGACTTTTACACCAAATCTTGATTAAAATCGTTAGGAGCGTGTAACATTCGGTGTATGGGTAGGATAACATTATTGATGTTAAGCGCGTGAATCTATAATGATAACGATAATACGAATAAATACATTCAATAATTTACGATAAATATTATCTTTCGCCAATTTCGGCTAATCCTATTAACTGTTTTGAATAAACAAACATCGGCTATTACAATTACAATAAGGGTGATTCACAAAATTAAACAATCAATAATTTTTAAACATTTATTTAAACTACTGTTCACATTTAAAAATTTCGTGCTTTTCATACAAAGGATGACCTAGGATACTAAATAGTTACTTATAAAATAAGCGAATATAGATAGACAAGACTGTTAAATGCAATGTTTATTATACAAGCATAAGATGGTATAGTGCAACGCCTACTGCACCTTCTTTTTTCTTTTCATTTAAGTACTTCTTTAAAATCAAACTCGTCTGGATATTGCAGTGGCTATCAACAGTTTTATAGCGGTATTAAAAGATGATGTACAAGTCGCTAACCGCAGAGCGGTACCTTAGCATCGGTCCAAGCCTTTTTCTGTGATGCCACTAGAACCTGAAGGCCTGTTTACATAGAGCATGCTGCTGAACTGTCAATAGCCGGCTACATCCACTACGTTCATATACGATAGTTGCTCGGTTCGCCTTGGGCCGGTCACACGGTGAGAGTTGGACACTGACATGTTGTACTAATACTAGCACCTATCTTGTAGCGTGGTTGGGCGAGAAAACACAAAATGTGTGTGACTGACCATCTATACTAATGTAATAAAGCTGAAGTTTTTTTGAACGCGCTAATCTCTGGAGCCACCAGTTGGATTTGAAAAATTCTTGTAGGTATATATGATAGCCACATTCATGAGGAAGGCTATAATACGCTATACGGAAAAACGGGATATGCGCGTACGAAAAAGTAAGTCTCTAATAAGACAGTATCTCACATGACGAGGTCAAACGGTGTGTGAGTACAAAACTAACTGATTAGGCCAGTTCGTAAGCTGGCTCGCAACAGAGTTACTTAAACATTTTTGTTTTGACTCACCATACTTCTCTTGTTTCTGGGCAGTAGCTTCGTACTATGGTTGCTACTCTCTGCGTGTGAATGATCGGGGCGAGTCGAGCTACTGCAGTTACTGCCTACTGCACCTCGCACCGTGTGACCAGGCTATTAGGCCCACTTATTACACTCACCTTTGGTGTTATTACCCAAACGTCATTTAGCACAAATGTTCTCTTGAAATAATTGCAGTGACTTCTGCTATATAATATGACGAAAATTAACCCATTAATATAAAATAGCGGCTACGCAAATGTTCCGTTGTTTTAAAACAGTAATTAGAGATTTATTCCTTTCATAAAAGAAATGTATGAAATCTCTGTTACAATTTTGATGCCCTTTTCACTCACACTAGGCGACACCTTAACGGTTTTCTGAAAAAAGTTGGCGTTGTTTTGCAGTGCAAAAAATAGTGCGTTTTTATTTAGGCACCCACTAACACATTGATGAAAACAGCCATCATTTAGAAGTTGTCTTCATATATTTTTTTTAAACAACACAACATTCACGTACCTAACGTAAACAGTTCCTTACACAATAATAAATAGCATAATACTTATAAGTGAGATAATATTAAATACTTTAAAGTAGCGACAACGAGATACAAAAGCGTCTAATTATTCGTATGAAGGCACTTTTTTAATAAAACTACCAGTTAGTACATTCTTTAGAATTCCACTACTAAAATTATAAATGTTTAGAGTTATAGGTTAAACCTGCAACTAGGGCTTTATTTAATGTCTTCGTCGATTTACAGAACAGCATTTTGCCTTTCAGTGGAGTATTGAAGGAACGGATCTAAGCTGTAAAATACATACAGTAAGGGAGGGACTTGATATACCTACAAAGCGCACCAGGCGCGGGGCCAGGGCGCTGTGACGAAAATGGATGGCGACTGTCCACGCGCCCTTTTTTTTTTTTTTGTGAGTGGCTTCTCGCAGTTCAACCTATAAGGCTGTCGACTGCTTAACCGGGCTTGCCTGTGGTGGCCTTAATATAATATTAAAGCCTCCAGCCAGGGCTTATAAAAAACTTACAAACTAAGCGACTACACGCTAAGGGCACCCCCTGTGGGGTACGGGCCTCGGCTTAGGGCGTCGCTGGGGAGAGGACAACTAGGGACGGGCTGGATCGAAATGGACTGTCCACGCGCCCGCAACGCTAAGTATATTTATATATATTTTTTTATTTAACGTGGGTTTGCTCTTGACTCTAGTGTAGGTCATAGATGACAGAGACAAAGTCGACGATGGAGCGAGCTTACCCAGAAGAAGCCTGTTCACTCTAATTTTGAAGAGATTTGTATTTCGTTGTTTTGTCGCCATACATTTTATCTTGTCAGCGCCTTGGCCGCGCGCCTGTCCGCTTTGTATATCAAGTCCCTAAAAGAAATATCGAATGACAGCCGCAGTGACTACGCGTTGTCAACTGATTTTCAAAAATATCCTTTACTATACCGAGCATAACGTCAATTTTTCAACACTCCATTGTCAGGCAAAGTCATGCTGAGTATAAAGCCGATCTCCTCTAGAGCCCATGCCTATATAATAATGAATTGTATTTTTAGCGTTACAAAATTAAAATGTTGTCTCTATTGTTTCTTAGAGATTGGCACAGGTATCTTTATGAGGCATAAGCAGGTTTTATTTGACGTTGCTTTAGTTAGGAGGAAATAGGAAACATTAGAATACTCGATACTAGTTACATACAGATTTCGTGGAATAAAACCTAAATATATCGCACCCCCGGTGCGACACTGTCACTATTGCAAAAATGCAATTTTTCAGGAGAAGCATTTAAAACTTTGACATCTCAAAAAATAATGATATTTCAAGATTTAGACAAGATGAATAGCTTTTAGTACAACGTCAAACTATGTGTACTACGAAAGTAACGTTATCGCACCAAGTAAAGGGGTGCTTTAGGACAGTTATTACATATTTAACTCATTATTGCAATTTTTGCAAAAGTGACAGTGTCGCACTGAGGGTGCGATATGTGTACTCTCGTGTCCTGAATAAGTGAAACATAATTAAAAAAATACATGTTAAATAGTTATATTATTTCGAGATCCGTTTCCTTTTTGAATGAAACTTCTTTTCTGGACCTATTCATGCCAGCTCAACTTTTTTTTTTTTTTTTTTTAACAAAATATATTGAATGATTATTCGTTATCAATTAAGTGTCGATTAAATCGTGTTGGGAAACTTCTGATAACGACTAATTTATGGATGATGAAAGATAACAAGAACAAAATAAGTTGTAATTATGGAGGTGTGATAAATACGCCTACATTTCTTTTGAGTAGTTGTTCGCCATTGCGAAACGAAATTTGCAAAAAAAAAAACAATCATTTCGTTATTGATTTGAAAAACTGGTATTTAAGATACCACGAAATGATTGTTTTTTTTTTTTCGTATCCAAGATTTTCTTCGTATATTATATTTTGTACATAATAAAGAGTGTATTTTATATTTCGTTATAATTTGTAAAGTTGCTCTGTTTTTGGCATGAATAGTATGTTGCGTTGTATGTAAGTCAATAATATAGAAATTATTAGGTAATTATTCAAAAGCAGTTTAATACTATCTCTAAGTGTGTTATTTTTACTACAACACTGCTAACAAAGATACCTATTGAAAATTAATAACGTTTTTATAAAATAAAATATAACGGAATAATAACAATATATTATCACAATCAAAATTATTCTACCTCATTCTACATAGACTCGATTTAGGCAAGTTATATTAACTTATTTGATTCGAATACATTGCAAGTCATTTGCGTTTTAAATCTTTTATGTTCGACAAAATAAATTCTAGGATTATTTAAAATATTTATATATATTTCTTTTAGCCATTTCGCGGAACCCTTGAAATAAAATACGTAAGGAATCCTTACTTTACTAAGTTTTCATATTTTTAGGGTTCCTCGATTACTGACAGTGTGAACGGAGCGTTTCCGCACTACATCCGATCCGAATCCAAATTTGAGTTCCTGAGTGAGAAATACAACGTGTAACAGAATAAACGCAATACCTGAAAAGGGGTCATTGTGATCATTATAAACAACTTTTACTATGGGACCAACACTGAATTCGCGAAAATATTAAAGTATATTGAATTCGGACGGATGTGGTTCGGATCTAGTGCGTAGGTACTACTTATTTGGGGGTTGCCCCCAAATAAGTAGTACCTACTACGCAACTGAGGATCGACATTTCTCAGATTCGGTTCGAATAAGTGCGGAACCGTAGAAAATATTCAAAAGAAAAACAACAAAAAAACTCCTTCAGCCAAACGTAAATCATAACATTTTTCAAGTATTTGGTTATCACCAAGGAAATATCATAAAAATAAGTAATCTCATAACTAGAAGTGTCGTATTCACCTGGGGGTGACACATTTGCCTAAGAGTAGGGCGTGCGAGGGTTGACGTTGATCATCTCAGTGGTGCTGAAATATAACACAACACATTATTATTACTATACTACTACTATTATTATTATACTAACAGTAATACAAAGGGTTACACTGCAACTAAATTGTGTAGCCGAACGACAGATATTGACCACCTTCTAAAAATAAATCGGTATACAATATATAAATACAAATGAAACTGCCATCTAACATGATGATAATGATGATAACCCTTATTTGCCTCTTTTTCTTTTTTTTTTATAGGAGGGAAATCATCAAATGACTTCTTCCGCTCTGGGTGGAGCGGAAGGGCGTGTCAGATTCTTACTGACTAAAACCCATCCGTGTACCTTTTAAAGCCCTTTGCGTTCCAGGGCCGCGGTGACTCTTTCTCAACAAATTCCGCAACCCTGGCAGGCTCTGGCCCTAGCGGGCCCCGTCTCCTATGCTGACATTTCTTTGAGGCGCGCGTGGAACACAACGCGCAATAGACCCGGGCCTGGTGGTGATCGGACAGCGAGCCACTCAACGCTAGCCGGACGCAGGCCCGCGCCTACGGTGGCCGGGGATCGCCCTGCGACTCCCGACGCCCGGGGCGTCTTCTCCTTATTTGCCTCTTACACCCACGGAAAAAGACGAAGCCATATTTGTAGCGGTGGCTACGGCAAGAGACTTGTTAAACTCGTGTTTCTATTTTGGAGATAATGGTTGCAAATTTGTTTTGGGGCCATTTCTCATAATTTGAGTGCAGCGTCCTTGTCGATGGAAAGTACGCTGCGTCTTTCTTCGGCACGGTGCGCGGCGCTCTTTGTACGATGATCTCGATAGTTTCAACAACATAAGACTTGGAATAGCTCACTGCTCAGGTTTCTTTTAATATTGGTCATGTTTTTTTTTATACATTTGGGACATACTCTTTCATCGGTTTCATCGATTACTCGTTATCAAGTGATTTCAATTGAACTACATAGAGAACAGCCAATTTATTCTGTCGGGCGATTCTGTAAAATCCTCACCGTGGACACTTAGGTGAAGTTAGCTGTCAATCCAACTGCTGCGAGTGATAACTTCAAGATCACTTTCACCTTAGTTCTCATGTTAAGATGTTTACAGAATCGCACTGCAAATTAAATGTCAACCTTTTTTAGGTGCAGTGAACTTGAAGTGTACTTACATTTCAACTAAAGCTTAGGATTGACAGCCACTTCAAGGTCACTTCACATACTATATTTTTCACGGTGAGATGTTATCAGAATAGCACTGCAGGCATAGTGCGGGTTTTAGCTTAACAAAAATCCTTTTTTGCACAAATTGACATAAGTGTACGTTTGTGTAAACGCGATCGAGCACGTTTAAAAACTCGCATTAATGAGGCCTTCGTTTAAGTACAAATAGAAGTTTACTTTAACGCGAAAGATTACGTTAAAAAACTCGCACTAAGCCCACTGGACTAAGCGTACGCTGTTTAGGTGTCAAGTGAATACCATCATATAATATAAGAGAAACAAAGCGATCGTACGGCCAGTTGTTCGTCTTTTTCTAGATTTTTGATTGGTGCACGTCACCAGCCGTCAGTGTCACCTTCGTCACTACGACCTACTGAAAAGTGACAGATTTAATTAGCTGTACTTTCGCTTTGACTATAACAGATTATTAAAGTTTATGACGGTAATGCTAAGTCCAGTCCCAGTACTATGGCGTGCCAATTCCATCATGATGCTGTGAGAAAGAGAGACGAGCTATCCAGAACGAATAGCACTATCCCTTTTTCACAACAGATTCACAATGTCATTGACACGTCATAGTGGAGGGGCAGTTCTCTTTGTTTGGACGAGTAATAATATCATCGATCGACCGCAAGCTAGCTACACAGTTACATCAATTACGTCCCAAATTACATTGATATGATTATCAAACATGGATGGAAAGGAAACGAGGGATTTAAACGGAGAGCCCTAGACTAAAAAATAAAAACAAAATCTACTTCTTAAGACCAATTAAGTCGTACGTACACGTTGTTCCCGACTTTTTTCTTTCGTTCTTCTTTCGAGCTACCGACCGCAATCGGTTCGGTGTGCCGTTTCCACAGATCGCTATAACAAGTTCAGATTCAAGTATACTGCACTACACTGGTACATAGTATGCCCGGGCCAGCAACTCTCATTTTCAAACAGGGATCAAAAGTACTAAGAGCCTTAAAGACATCACTGTTCCCTTGCGAAAAAGGGATAGCGCTATACGTCGTTCTATCTCTCTCTCCGAAATTGTGACAGCTACAAAACGTCATTATACGGCCCTAGTGATGGAATGTTAATCTCTAAATAATTTACCTATGATATTCAGACACTACTCGTACCTATGACTTTTACATAATGAAGGGGGTTAGCACGAACACTCAATACGTATACGTATACCAGTTTTTTTTTTTTTGATGTCGGGGGGAAATCCTCATGGAAATCCTCCACCCTGGGGCGGGTGGAGGGGTCTGTCAGACTCTTACTGACTAAAACCACCCCGGTGTTCCATCTTCCACCTACGCCGGGGATCGCGGGAACGTATGCGACTTCCGCAATCCCCGGCTGGTGCCGGCCCGCCGCTGCGGGCCACCTCGCGTCGGCGAGGGGAGCGAGGTATTTGACTCCCCTCGCTACGTCAAAGAGGGGCGGGAACACCACGCGCCGCCACCTCGGGTCCCGATGAATCGGGGGGACGGACATCCCCAAGTCCGTCGCCCCTGGACCCAGTTAGGGGGTCCGGAAGAGGACAGCGTATGCCCTCCTCCGACGCCCGATGCGCCTGCTGCGGGCAGGGAGAGCGGTTGTGATCTCCCTCTCCCTTTCCGCAGCCTCCTTCTGCGCGATAACTGTCTCGCAGAAGGAGACCACCGCGTCCCAGGACTCCTCACCGCCGACCATAGCATGGACTACGGCCGGCAGCGAGAGGTCACCGCCTACAACAGAGATGAGGGCACGGCGCGGCTCCTCCCAAGCTGCACACTCTGCAAGCGTATGCCGTGCCGTGTCCTCCCGACAGTCGACGCAGTGGTGACATCGAGCGTCCGGCTCCCTGCCTATGCGACACGTATACGTATACCAGTAATCTAACCTAATACGGGGGTCACACTGAAAGTTTTTAGAATAGGCCAGTAAGAAAATCAGCCGATGAAAATTTTATTTAAATTTCGAAAGTGAAGTGTAATGAATTCATGTCATTTATTTTTACAAATTGGCGGCAATTTAAATAGTGTCTTTCGTGCGTCGAATTGGATTAGACTAGAGAAAATTTTCGCTCAATGATTTATTACGACTTTCGTTGCGGTTTTACTCAACAACAATGTTACGATAGACTTCGATTAGCATTTCATGACGCCCCATCCCGTGCCACTGTTTACAACTGGTTTAATGAGTTTAAACGTGGTCGAAGCAAACTCACTGATGATTCGCGGGGTCGTCCGTCCTTCTACGGCGACGACTGAAGATAACGTGAGTGCTGTGCGGCTAATGATAGAAGCTGATAGAAGGGTGACATGTCAACAGATTCGGGCAGATTTAGGCATTTTTTTTATTTAATATGGGTTTGCTCTTGACTCTAGTCTAGGTCATAGATACCAGAGACAAAGTCGACGATGGAGCGAGCTTACCCGGAAGAAGCCTGTTCACTCTAATTTTGAAGAGATTAGGGTTGTATGCGTTCGGAAACACAGACGCAGGCAGAGAGTTGGTATGAGTCAAGTACAAAAAGTCTTAAATGAATATTTAGGCGTCAGAAAGCTTTGTACTAGATGGATACCTCATAATTTGACGGAAGATCAAAAACGCCGTCGTTTGGATTGGTGCCGCTCAATGCTTGAGAAGTATGACGGAGGTGACTCGAATGCTGGATATGACATCGTCACAGGTGATGAAAGCTGGATATACTGTTACGAACCCGAAACCAAAAGACAATCTGCGCAATGGATGTTTCTATTCGGAGATTTGCCGACAAAAGTAAAGATGGACAGGAGTCAAGGGATAAAGATGAGTGCCTCAATCTTTGGACGGACGCATTTCGCAAAATTTGTCCTCGAAGACAAAAAACTGTTACTGCAGATTGGTATGTCAGTCAGTGTTTGTCTCCAGCTCACTCTGCCAGACGGACTATCGAATATTTCTCAGAAGGTGTGGAGTAAATGAGTCATCCTCCTTACAGTCCCGAACCTTTGACTTTTATTTATTTCCAAAAATAAAAGACAAATTTAAAGGAATTCGTTTTATAAACACTGAAGATGCCGTGGCTGCGTTTGAATAAGGCGTGAAAGAGATTCCTAAAGAAGAGTGGGCCTACTGCTTGTTCGTATGCGACGGTGCTTAGAAAGAAACGGAGACTACTTCGAAAAGCAACAAAAATATTAACAGGCTTCTACATCATTCCTTTTTTTTTTTTTTTTGAAAACTTCAGTGTGACGCACTCCCACGTACATATACTCGAAAATTGAAGGACATTGCCTTTAGAGTTAGGTTAGATTGTTTTTTCATCATTTAAACAGAAATAATAGTTACTTAGATGACTTATGCAAAAAGCTGAAGAATCAAGATTATAAACCAAAATGCAAGAGTGAGCGTACCGAGCTCGGTTAAGGACCCTGGATAACGTCGGTTTTCTGTTATCCGTTAATAAAGTTTTAAAGCTCATACGTATTATGAAACGTTCGAGTTTTGGTTGCTGGAATGATTTCGGGGGGAAGAGGGGTTATAATTATATTGTTGCGTTGGTAGCACATTTTCATTAAAGATAATAGTGCTCTTAATTTTTTATGTTTTTTTGAGCATGTACAATGTGATGCAATCAGTCACGGCGACAAATCCTTTTTGGGCTACCTATCTCGCCATGATATCCCATTAATATAAAACCCTACTAATTAATATTAAAACAAAAAAACGTTAAGTAAAGACTTACGGGGTGGTCGCTTGTGTCGCGGGCTCCTCGGTTAGAAAGTAGGTTTGGGTAGGAGGGGTGAGTCTGATATCACATGCAAGTAGGTACAGAACGCGCATTAATAAGGCAAGTCGAGCTCGAGAAACAGTACGGCCGGCCATAAGTCGCTGACTCTCACCCATACCAGCGTGATTCTGAGGAACTAGTGCGAGTTTTTTAACGTACCTACTCAATAGCTTTAACGTAAACAACTATCGCTTATGTCAAAACGGAAACAAGGTTTTTGTGAAGCGCGCACTCTTGTTTAAGGATGATGTTCTACACAGTTCTAAACAGTAAAGAAACAATAGGGAATATGCATACAATTTTTTTATTCGCAAAATTTAATAGTTATTAGCTCTATCGAACAATTGTGAAATATTTTTAGTATACCTTCATCAGCGATGAAGTTGTAAAGGTTCAAAGTTGTCAATTAGAAAGAGAAGTCCGATACCAACTCTGACGTCAAATACTATGACGCCTTTATAGCTGCCATAGAAATCGGCGTTTTCGCGAGAGAGACAGATATATTTGTTTATAATAGTTATACCTCGTTTGTTTTTGGATCAACTTTGATCCTATTTTCACGGTTACTATTATATTTTTGTATATATTTTGATAAACAGCTGTGTAAAAAATAAATATTTTTTTCATGCATATTCCCTATTGGTGGTTGCGGTTGTGGCCGACAAAGTAGATAGCCCAACGATGTGGCACTGGATGACGACATATCGTGCGGCATTAACGGCCGCTTTCTATAACGTATCTACCTTTAACCAACTGTCAAATTAGCTACCAACAGACGCTGAAACGTCATGTTTGCCTTTTGCACTGTTTTTTGTATACTATCTTTTTTAATTTCTGATGGTTTGTGCTTACGTGTGTGTATGTAATGTAACTTAGTCTGTAATGTTTTTTAAACTATGGACTCAGGTCTGAAATAAATTTTATTACTTATTATATTATTAGACATTTTTCTTAAAATAAATAAAATGACTTCTATCAAAAACCGACCGCCGTAAACGAGTAAAAAGTTCCAAATCACTTTTCAAGCAGCGTGATTAAGTTGGTGGCGTTTAATTTAGTTCGATCACAGTTTTGATGGCACAAACTGTATGGGTACAGAACATCATCCTAAACATGACCACATAATTCTGAAACATCCTGTATAATAAAAACAGGTATTCCGTTGTCACCAGACGGCGCTTATTCAGTTAGGTAATACAAATTGACGGATATTTAAACGAGATGGAGTACGCTAAAAACTCGCACCGAGGCCATTGATAGTCTTTTTCTAAAGCTCGTTGTGCCATATTAACGCCCGCATAGAGTTACTTTGCGATTATTAGACATTTTAACATATTAAGTCTGAGGACGAAAAGGTCAACATCAGTTTAGGATAGCAAGGGTTAAAACGCATGGCGTATGATGGAACCTAACCTACATCAAACGACTGTACTCCAAGCTATATTTATTGATTTCTTGTATAATATTAATAAGTAGTTACGACTCGTACATCTAATCCGTCATCGCCAATCGAACCAAACATGACCCGAAAATTTAAAATGTCGTAAAGGACATACATTACTTACATCTGTTGGATTTTAAACTGTCGGCCTTGAGCCGAGCGATGAAAATCCAATGGATAAGTTGTGCACGAGTCGTAACAAGTCACGGTTTTTAACGGAAAATCTGCGTTGTTGAGCTCTGGTGCCCTACTATGACGTGTTAATGCCACCCAATTCCGACGATGTAAAAGGGATAGTGCTATACGGTATGTATAGCTTCGTCTCTCTCTTGGAGCGGAATCTCGAACGTTTTAAGACTTCATAGTAGGGCCCCAGATCGTAATCTTAAATACTATAATATTGGGTACAGTACCCGGCCGTAATGGTGACCCAGCGAGTTTTAGCGTCTCAGAGCACGGAGAATACATTTAAATACCCAAACATATGAAACATTTCCAAAAGTAGTATTTTTATACTTGAATTTATTATTCGAGATAATTTGAATCCATCGCACCAACTCAAGTATCGACTTTAGTGTAGTGTATTTTAAGTTGATTTTGAAGTGACTAAATGTTGAATATATTATAATTTTATTTTGCAAATATGGGTTATACAATAGTTTTATATATATACAATAGGTTATACAATTGTGCAAACATTTACATTATTTATGAAACCTGAACTTAAAACAAGATCAATTAATAAATTATTTTTACAATTATCACTCATTAGATAAATTAATTAATTATCATTATCATTACAATTATTATTCTGTAAGTATATCAATTAATAAATTATCATTACAATTATCATTGAAGACAGACTTAAAAAAAATGGGCCATTGCAATGGAATTTGAACTTTCTTTTTTTTTAACATATAGTTTGTTGTTCCAAAATTTGATAACTATCTCGAAGTTTAAATTCAAATATAAGTTCTTTACTTAACATTGGACCTATGTAGCGTCGAAATAAAGGCTATGAAGGTGGGAAGGGGAATGTCACTCAGGTACGAGTGCCAGAGACAATGCTCTACAACGCCATACTTTACTTACCCTTTACGCCATTTTCACGTATACATGACAAGCAAGTGCGTGCTCTGTACGCCAAACGTCACAAATATGTGACAAAAAGTACGGCAAATTTGAGGCTTGGCGTCGGGAGCACGCCGATGNAATGCTCTACAACGCCATACTTTACTTACCCTTTACGCCATTTTCACGTATACATGACAAGCAAGTGCGTGCTCTGTACGCCAAACGTCACAAATATGTGACAAAAAGTACGGCAAATTTGAGGCTTGGCGTCGGGAGCACGCCGATTTGTTTATGGTCTGGCGTTCAAAAGGTTAATGTGCAGTTCTCACGGCCGGGTACTGTATCTGTTACTGCAACACTGCAGGCTAAGGCCTCTTCTCATATACCGTAGACACGTACAGCCTGCTCTTTTAAATATCATTCAAAATGTTTTCTTAAGACTCTTAGCTTACAAAATGGGTATAACACCATACATTCTGAATGACGGAGGCTGAGTCTAGGTTGAGTCGAGAAGAGGAAACGCCTATTCTCAGATTCTGAGATAAGAATTTGTAGTTAAGAATGTGTCAAACTGGAGATTGACACAACCTGTAAAGAATTGGCATTAAAGTAGACTTCATGGCAAATTTTGATAGGTTTTCATTCTAAAGTTGATTTTAAAAGGTCGTCATCTTCAAATTCGTAAATCAGAAACCGGGGGTACAAATGGGTGGGTATTTAAGGGTTTCCTAAAGCTATGCATACCTCTTTGAGCACTTGACATGGATGACGAGCAGCACGATCCCCAGCAAGAGGCACAAAGTACCGACCACCACGTAGGCCACTCCTAAGAACGGGTTCTTGCCGCCCAGCAGGGAAGTCGTCGATATCACGAAGGACT
This sequence comes from Mamestra configurata, assembly GCA_002192655.3. Lineage (NCBI taxonomy): Eukaryota > Metazoa > Arthropoda > Insecta > Lepidoptera > Noctuidae > Mamestra > Mamestra configurata. The sequence continues at coordinate 6,049 of NDFZ01003072.1, read as the reverse complement.
TGGTACCGTCGAAGTCAGTTACCGGGTAGTCTGGGGAAATAGTTTTGTTATTGAAATTGGTGGTCCAAACTGTCCTCTGTAATATTGAAAAAAATGCAGATAACAGTTCTTTGCCTATAGATTACAGAAAAACCTATAAGAAGTGTATTGTTTCAAACTAACAATTAAATTCGTTCGGCACCCTTTTGCACGGGAGTCCTACTCGCACTTGGCCGGTTTTTTATTTGTAAATTACCAGAATTTGGGGTATTACTTAGAGGTGAACTAGTCGCTGTAACACTCACTATATTGCACGGTGAGCACGTAGGGCCCCTTGACGAGTCCGGAGCTGAAGCCGACCTGCGTGTGGTCCACGCGGCGGTACAGCTTGCGGAACGTGGGAAGGGCGGCCGTGCGCATCCATACTATGAGGTCTTCGTTCTGAAAGTTCCAGCAAGTATCTCTTTTAGATAAAGATAGGTAAAACATTTATTTGGTACAAGAACAGAAAACACAACAAACAAAAGCACAATTACACAAACCGTAATACTAGAAATACTAATACGAAAACACAAAATAAAAAAAAAATAAGCAGGTACTATTTTCGGGGGCAAACCTTCAAAAATCGCCTGTACTTTTAGGAAAAAAGACCATTTAGTGTGGGATTTTTACCTCACTAAAACCACCCCGGTGATCACCATTAGCACATTGAAGGGGCCCCGGTTCCTCTTAAAAGACCACTCTGGAACTCCCTCTGTGCAACGCCTGTTATGGCACATCCCTGGGGAGACTGTAAAGAGGTATCCCCTGAGCCTTGCTATACCTATACGGTAGCACGTGATGACTGTTCCACCGTCTTTCCCGGGATCACTCGGTTGGCGGATAGAGTCCCCACTCTGAACGCCCGCGACCGGCATTTTAGGCATCGAGGCGGTCCTCTCACGATCCCGCTCGGTGGGCTCCTTCTGAACTGTCACTGTCTCACAGAAAGAGGCCATTTCATTTCAGTTTTCCTTATCTGAAAGCATAGCCCTCACTACTGCTGGCAGAGACAGGTCTCGCCCAACCCTGGTGACCAGGACCCGCCGCGCAAAAAAAAGTATTTACCTACACATCTATAACTCTTCAGGAATTAAAGCATTTATCAGCAACTTTACGCATATTATCAATCGAAAACAAGCTTTTTCCCGCGGCTTCGCTCTTGTTTATTTGGATTTTCGCGAAAAAAGTCTATAACAGTCCCCAGGGTCCCATCTACCTCTGTACCAAAATTCATAAAAATCGGTTCAGGGATTTAGGCGTTAAAGCGTAACAAACAAACTCCACTTATATTATTAGTTAGGATAAGGATATTGATAATAACTACATATTTCGTATGAAGATGCATATTTAGTATTTATAAATGTGCTTCAGGCCTTATGTTTACTTGATTAGTTACCTGAAAGCCGTTGTTTTCTGGGTTGGTGGTATCCAACTCCCAAACATGGAGTCGCCAGTTCTCGGGCTTCGTGAAGTTTGCGAATGCTGAAATTATGTGTTGAGTGTCAATGAGAAATATTCTTTTGTAAAGCCATGCTCGAACAGAAGCGACGATAATTTATTAGCACTTTTTCAAGATATGACTTATGAAGGTCAGATAATAGTTCCATGTAAAATACTGGTATCCAGCTGTGCCTGGTTAAACTAGAACCCAGACCAAATTATTGGGGAAAATGCTTACCAGACAGACTTTTATGTACATTTTAGAAGTGCTCCTATATTCAGTCCCCATTTGCACAAATCAAGGCAAATCGAGCGAAAATAAGAAACAAAGGTAAATTACCTCTATTGATTTATTTTAATTGCTTTATAGTTTGGCTTTAGTTTTATTCTGTTTGTAGTGCACTTCTTAATACTTATATATAAGAAATGAGACAATACATACCTTCCTTGAGATTTCCGGTTGGGTTTCTAAACTTGATTTGCTTGTCCGAATCCCATGCGATACCTGTGCGAAGCACGGGCACATCCTTGTTTAGATCTTGAGAGCGTACTGTCAATGTATCTGGTGGAACAAATGGACATCATGAAACTTTGATAAAAAATACAAAATCTAACTGCATGAGGATCAATCGTACTGTCTTAATACCATCTATCAAATAAGTATTTATTTATATCGATTTTTTATAGTGGTCAAATACCCTATTGTCCAGCAACATTTATGTGTTGAGGGGTATCTTGGCTTTTCCTCATATAAATATACAAGGTATGCAGTAAACTTAAATAATCCTTACATTTTCCTCAAATGATTATTGAATCAATGAAAATATTCGACTTATAGAACTTCACTGTAGTGAAGTTCTATAAGTCAGTCAGTCTTCTTCACTGTATGTATCTTGTGACAATACCTTATAATATAACAAAGGCTCATACCATTGAATAAAGAGTTAGCAATGGCTCCACAAGGCGCTACAGGTTTTTGCTTCCCATCTTCGACTGCATAAGCAAATGGCAAGCAGTCACTCGAAGGTGTCAACGACAAACGGCCAAGAAGCTGAGAGTCATCCCTGAAAAAAAAACACAGAAGCAAAGTATTACATCAATTTACAGATGATATTGTTTTTTTTTATTGCGTGACTGTATTATTGGCAAATATACAGCCTTAGTCAAAAGTATTAGGTATTTAGGTTTGAAAAAAATATTTTAAATGAACAGCAAAGATATTTTAATAAACACAATTTGTTACATAATGAACAGTTTGGTTTTACTCAGGGTCGTTCAACAACTGAGTGTTGAACTTTTAGGACACATTTATAATGCATGGGAAGATAAATGCGATGCTTTGGGCATTTTTTGCGATTTGTCCAAGGCATTCAATTGTGTTCTCCATGAAACATTAATCAGGAAACTGCATTATANAGCAGTCACTCGAAGGTGTCAACGACAAACGGCCAAGAAGCTGAGAGTCATCCCTGAAAAAAAAACACAGAAGCAAAGTATTACATCAATTTACAGATGATATTGTTTTTTTTTATTGCGTGACTGTATTATTGGCAAATATACAGCCTTAGTCAAAAGTATTAGGTATTTAGGTTTGAAAAAAATATTTTAAATGAACAGCAAAGATATTTTAATAAACACAATTTGTTACATAATGAACAGTTTGGTTTTACTCAGGGTCGTTCAACAACTGAGTGTTGAACTTTTAGGACACATTAATAATGCATGGGAAGATAAATGCGATGCTTTGGGCATTTTTTGCGATTTGTCCAAGGCATTCAATTGTGTTCTCCATGAAACATTAATCAGGAAACTGCATTGGATTTCGGGACGCCTCGCGGGATCTTCTTACTTCATACTTGAGTGATAGGATTCAGAGAGTCGATGTGAATGGTAAGATCTCCCGGATCTGTAGTCAGGATGGGGGTCCCCCATGGCTTAATTTTAGGTCCATTTTTGTTTCTAATCTATATTAATGACTTGCCGTAAATACTAGGAACAACCACAATTTTGTCATTCCTAAAACCAGGCTCAAGAATATAGTTGGTTCATATAGATGCCAGTGCATGTCATAATAAATTACCTAGTCATGTTCAAGACCTTAGTATTAATAAATTTAAATTATTTATAAAATGTAAGCTATGCCAGAAAGCTTTTTACACAGTAAAAGACTCTTAAAGACAAAAAGGCTTGGAATTGAGCTGCTTCGTTGATGTACATGGCCTATTTACTTTTTATACCTATTATTCTCTTATTTTTACACACTGACATTTTTATATTCGTATTTTTGTATACTTTTTGACATGAATGTTTAATTTGTCAAGTATTTTATTTCTTTCTTTTTTATTTTATTTGAATTCATTTTTTTTTTTGACATCAATACTTTTTAAAGTATTTTATATTTTTTTATTTTATTTTAATCCTTATTGTAAATATGAGGACTATATGGGTTTTCTTTTTTTTATATCTCTTCAAGTATTTTTTTTTACGATGTTTGACTACTTTATGTGGCCTACCCAAATATCCTTTCATTGGCATTGTTCATTGAGTTGTTTGGCTCCTTACTGATTCTAAGTTGAGCTACTAGAACTACTGACCAAGTCTTGCACTGATTGGACAGGTCCTACATGGTTATTTATTACATTTTATGGTTCTAGTTGAGCTGGTTGAGGAAAGGATCACACAGATTTGAGTGGACCTGTCCAGACAATGCAACCATTTGTCAGTTATCAGTTTGCACCCCATTCTGGTTTAACTATTATTATGTGAGTCAGTTATAGAAAATTTCTTAACATCATATTGTACAGATTGACAAGAACATTTAATTGTTTTTTACGGGTTATTGTTTTTAAGACCTTTTTTTAAACCAACAAATAGTTTCATAAACAATCATTTTAGTTTTCTGCTATACTTATTGATCACATGCAAAATTTGTAGGGTTCCTTGTACTTTGGGGCTAAGGCTGTATATGATTTTGTCATTACCTAGACTTGACATATCGCCGATGATTCTGGTAGTAGTTGCTGAGTCCGTAGTAAAAGTACACATCTTCTTTGAAATCCTCAGTTAAGTTGAAGGACAGGCGGCAAATGCACTGATCCATCGAGCTCTGTTTGATGTAGTCAGCACAAGTGATGTTTTCTCCCTCTTTCATGCAGTTTGTGTAGTCTATTACATGTTCTTTGACCTAAAAGAAAGGCACATAAAATCATTCAATAACCAATCACTGAGTTTTTTACTGTGTGACAGGTGTGTCACATCCAGTCCATTTATCCTCATCTCTTATGCTGATAAGAGATTTAATAAGAAAGCTGTGAATATTTTTAGCCAGTGTTGAAAAGGACATGAATAACAATATCAACTATATCTATAAATTCTATAATAACAACCATCAGTAATAAAATGTTTTTGCTAAGGGCTAAGTGTCAATCTCTTCATTTATGTGTAGATACAGTTCTAGCTGCGTAAACAGAGCTAAGGATTGTTCTAAGATACAATCCTTAGCACTTTTTACGCAGCTAGAACATACTAGAAAATTACATGACTATTATAAATGACTAATTTTTCATGTAATTATTACAGTAATTTGACATTAGTGAACAAAAGGGCGCACCTCATCGGAGAAGTATAGTAGGCCTATACCGACAGGTATGAACGCAATGCCAATGACGAAAAATGTCGGCAGGACCGTCCCCGCGGTCAGAATCGGTTGCCAAGCCGGCAGGCGCTGCTGTTTGAACGCAGACTCTATAATCAAAACAGTAATTGAGTCAGTCAAATTCCCCAATCGATACCACAAGGCCATTTTATAGGTGTGCTAAATGACCCTTACCAGCAGGACGCCTTGATTTTACATTCTGATCTGAAGCTTCGCTGGACGTCGCCATCGTTGCCAATTTCAAGATTTTTGTATGTAATCCAAACCAAAATTGAAAATTAGGTACACATCACACAATCAAATCGCTGAAATCACTCAACACAATCACTATTATGTCACAAATTGTCACCACAGAATATATATACTCAGGAGATTGTCACCCACCACAAGTTTTTTTTTTTTCATCTATATTCCTCACCATGGATACTGAGTCTTTCAGTAGCAGTTTTGATTTTTTGACGCACACTTTATTTTGCATTAGAATACGGATGTAACACATTCTAATGGTTTTTGGAGTATCTGGTAGCAAATATATCGATTCGGCCTTCGCGAAAAGTTTCGTCTGAGGTTGTCATACCTACTACATTAAAATTCTCAGCTTCACTTAACTCCACTTGTTTCAATTATTCCACTTATTTTCCAGGTGCGTGGATACTTAAGACACAAAACTACAACAATTTACATCACAATAGGAATGCTGACGATATAAGTGAAAACTAAGCGAAAGCTAAAGCGTTCGGTGACGATGACGCAAGTTCCATTATTTTTGTTCACACAAAGCGTTCGGTGACGATGACACGAGTTCCATGATTTTTGTTCACCCAAAAAGTGAAAAACCGCCCAAGTGAGTGTCGGGCCACGCACAGCGTAGGGTTCCGAAGTTTTTACTCACCCAGTTCCATTTTATAAGTTGGTCGACTATTAGGTAGGTAC
>NDFZ01003071.1:10978-23289 GCA_002192655.3 Mamestra configurata | reverse complement strand
TACCTATTTATTACAAAAGTAGATAATTATCAATTATTAATTGGATACTCACTCACGTGCCTATTTAAATTATCAGCAAAAAAATAGTAAAACGTAGGTACCTACGGCTCTTCTGTAGTTAGTCATCAAAACATACCTAAATATATTTGATTTCAAAGATAAATTCTTTCAATGATTAATATACTTAATTAAGTTTTATCTTTATGTAATGAATTGCGTGCGAGATAGTTTACCGATTAAAATTTGGCACGCCTCTGATTTTAATACCTTTTAAACGAGTTTTGATAACATTATGTTTTGTATGTCGGAAGTCGGTCGTAAAAAAACGAAGAAACAAACAAAAACACCGACTTCCGAAACTAAGGTTATTTTAAACTTGTAGTCAAACTCAAAGCATGTCCAAAGAGATGAAGCTAATTACACGTTCCAAAGCGTAGATCTCCATGGAGAAGAACGTGCAAGAAACTCCACGGACACCTTTTTAAATCAATGTTTTTTACAATGATATGGTTACATTATTCGTATGAAAACTCTATAAAACTTACATATATGTGAGAACGATGTAGAAAGACTTGCACGATTAAGCGTCCGAAAAAACAATTCAAGGAACAAATAATTAAAATAAACCGTGGCAGCCGAGACATGACCAGTCCTAACTGACGGCGCTCGCTCAGCAATATGACGCCTGCGCTAGCACCATTCGGCTCAACCACTTTGAAGAGTACCAAATGATCCAGCACCGTCAGCCAGACTTTTAAGTGAGCATGACAGTCCCAACCGCCAGGCCACATTCAAGTCAAAGAAAAAATATAGTTTAAGGTACACAGTACTCACACATGTGTCGTCAATGCATGAAATTATACAATGCTAAATTAATTGAGTCTATACAATGAAAATTGGATGGTCTTACAATATTCAGAGAGTCTAACAAGATTAGTTTGTGCGCCCTACTGGCTGTGGAGCAGGAGTGTTTTATTTTTTTGGAAGTCGATTGTATTTTTTAAAGTGAAACTTTTATTACATCGTCTCAAATTTTTTGGTCTGTGTGTCGCATGTCGCGTGACGGTCGGCCGCGGAGTAGGGATAAAGTGAAAGGCGCTTGTCAGAGCAGCCGAGGCCAATATGGCGGCGTCTATAGTTCCATCAGCTGACCGTGTAGTGTATACACTATTACTCATTTGTGCCAGTGCTCCACGCTAATTTGTTTGTTTTTGTCAGTGTTTAATGTAAATGTTGTTATTTATTTGCTTTTGGTAAACAACGACACAGCTAGTGAGTCCAAAAAACTAATCAACGAGGAAAAAGCAAAGAATAGTGCAAAAATGAATGACAATTTAATATGTGTATATCATCTAAATAATTGTTAAGTATTATGTATGTCGTACTCTAAGACACAGAGTTCAATAAAAATATTAGTTGGAGACCTATAGTAGGCGCCAGATAATCGTGGAATATCGGTCATTGACCCACCTACATTTATTGACATTGCTAATTTGAAAAACGGAATTAATGACACAAAGCTGTCCCGAATCATCATCTCTCGTGATCCTTAACATTGTCTAATAATGAAAAACGATTCATATTTAATTGTTCAGGTACCTATGAACAGTTATTAGGGAAAGGTCAATATACTTTATTCCACATTTATTTGGCGCCTACTATAGTCTATTTTTATCATTTCCAATTATCATTACCATTTTCCAAGTATAAAAATTAAGATTGATGAAGCGATTTTTATACCCTTAATGGAATATTATTCCGAAAATTATAATGTGAAAAAAAGTTTCACTTTTACCGTGGCTTCATAAAACCATACAATCCTTTTTTTTAAGTTTTTGTATTTTTTATATTATAGTGGTACCCCACACCTAACAAAACCACTGGAAACTCACAGGAAAGCATTTACTTGAATGACATATTTATTATAGTACTAGCTGACCCACGCAACTTCGTCTGCGCCACATTATTCATGAATGCGCGGCTCTTATTGGTCGTAGCGTGATGTTATATAGCCTATAGCCTTCCTCAATAAATATCTCCAAAAATTAAAAAAATAAATGTTAGTGGTGGACAACCCTTATCACTTAGGGGTATGAAAAATAGATAGTAGCCGATTCTCAGACCTACTGAATATGCATAAAATAAAATAAAATTTCATAAAAAATCGGTCAAGCCGTTTCAGAGGAGTTCAATAACGTACACCGTGACACAAGAATTTTATGTATAAGATGTTATATTTAAAGTTTTTTTTTTTGTCTTTTTATGTTAACATAACTTTTACACACGATGTCTACATCTCTTTTATTCGACTCTCCTTTCGCAGGTATGCTGGAAGAGATTTCTTTAGAAATAAGCATCACCTTTGTACCTATTTTTCTGTTCCCTTCTTCTTATCTATTTGTTAAATGTGTGTACATAAACTGTTAAATAAATATTTTTCCAGCTATTTCTAAAGCTAAACCAAAGTACTGAACTGATATATGTAAAATTTCTATGGGACCAAACCTTTTACATAAAAATATTTTTATTGTGTAGATTAATTTAAAAGAGGGTAAATGAAAGCATCTCTAATGAGCTGAGTATACTTTATACATACACACACACATAATCTCGAAGTGTAAGGTGCGCAAAGTACGTTGCGCAAAGAAAGGTAACACCTCACTTTTAGTTAACGCTCGATTTTACTCCTCATATAATTTTCATCATATCAGCCAATTGCCGTCCACTGCTGAACGTAAGCCTCCCCCAAAGATCGCCAACCATCCCGGTCCTGAGCGGTCCGCATCCATCCGCTGCCAGCCACCTTCTTCAAATCATCGATCCATCGTGCCGCAGGGCGTCCCACGTTACATTTGCCCATACGCGGTATCCACTCTACCACATGTCTGCTCCATCGACCGTCTGTCCGTCTACAGACATGGCCGGCCCACTTCCACTTCAGCATGCTCATTCTACGCGCCATGTCGGTGAACTTAGTTCTCTGGCGAATAACTTCGTTGCGAATTCTATCCACCAGAGAAATCCCGAGCATTGCTCTTGCAGGCTGAGCAACCTTGAATTTGTGGACCAGGCCTATGGTGAGTGTCCACGTTTCGGCTCCGTAAGTAAAATAAAATTTTCATACCGTGGGCTAAATATGAAAATCGTTTACTAAAATCGTAGTGTCGTGTGTGGTTAAAAATGTATAATAAAGTAAAAAACAACAAAAAAATACAACCGAATTGAGAACGTCCTCCTTTGTTGAAGTCGGTTAGAAATTCCACATAAAATATTTTATTTTAATATGCTTGGGTCGCGTCTTAACACAATCTCATCTGATGGTACGCAATGCTGTGGTCGACGATGGAGCACGCTNTTCAATTAAACCATTACAGGCACTTTTTAATAGTCAAGGTCCGTCTGTCGGTCGACGATCTCCATCGTCAACCACAACATTGCATACCATCAGATGAGATGACGCTGGCCTAAAAGTTACATTCACTCTCGACTTAAATACCCCCAGGTTGTAGCTGACAGGAAACACAGACTCTGACAGAGAAATCCACTCCTTAGCTGTACGCACACTGAAAATATTCTCAAAACGTTAATCGCCTATTTCCCTGCTTACGTCCCGTGCCCAATAATATCAAAGACAAACAGTCAATAGTCATTTATTCAAATTAGGCTGAGTGCCAGGCACTTTTTGAACGTCAAAGTTCTACATAAATACAGTCCCCCAAAACGCCCGCCCGTCACCACTTCCTAGTGCTTTAGCTGGGAAGAAGATATGAAGTAGTAACTACTACCTACTATTATTGAGAGTTTTCCGGCGACTGGGACTCAATTAACTGGGACCGCGGTCCCAGTTGCCGGATTCATTTAATTTTAATATTTTTGTTCCGGCGACCGATGCATCTTCTAGATTCGCCGTCCAAGACATGCCCTAGTCACTCCCGATGACTCCACCACCCTCTACTAGTTTGACTGTACTGTTTTTGGCTTGTGGTCCCAGTCACCGGAAGAAAAATATTTAAAATAAAATGGATCCGGCAACTGGGACCGCGGTCCCAGTTAATTGCGGTCCCAGTCGGTGGAAGCCTTATTATTGATACATTGACGAATTCTAACGATTGCTCATGGTTAGATGTGGATTCTTCAGAATCAAGTTCTTGTGTGATGTCACATCACTGATGAATGATGTATGGGATGTCCACCAATACCGGAAAACTTATTTCAAAGATGTTACATAAATAGGACACTAAAAAGGATACTAAATCCTACTTAATATTATAAACGTGAAAGTTTGTAAGTATGGATGGATGGATGGATGTTTGTTACTCTTTCACGCAAAAACTACTGAATGGATTTTGATGAAATTAGACACAGAGGTTGATTATAGTCTGGAATAACACATAAGATAATTTTCGACAATCACGCGGGCGGAGCCGCGGGCGGTAACTAGTTTAAAATAACGTACAGACGCCAGCACACCAAGCTACCCGAAACTGTCAAATATTCCCAATCAACCTTGAACCTAAATCTTTAGCGTTAAAGTTGAAAATCTATTGAAGAAATTTGACTGATTGTTGTGGTTTGATGTGCCTACAAAATAAGTTTAGTCATCTATAATTATGATTTTTCATATAAATCCCATCGTTTATTTGACCTGCACTTGCTCTTGAATCCATCCACAGTCCATTAAAAATAATATAATAATGTCTTGGGACAACTCACACACGGTCATCCGATCCCAAACTAGGCAGATCCTGTGCTGTGGCAACCAGACAACTGATACACATACTTATATATTTCTAAATACATACATATTATAGACAAATTACACCCAGACACAGAACAAATGATCATGCTCATCACACAAAGATTTTTCTTGGAAATCGAACCCACGACCTCCGGTTTAGCAGTCAGGGTCACTAACCACTCGACCGACAGGCCAGTCTAGTAGTAATAAACGTCATTTCCCTGTATGTCTCATTCAAAGATTCCTTTGTGTGTATCAATTAAAAGGCTTGTGTTCAAATGATTTCTACGGCTCATACAACCGAATGAAATGAAATGAAAATGAAATTGTTTATTGCCAGATTAACATCCAAATAGCACACATAAAAATAAGAGTAAATAAAAAAATAATGGTACCACACTACATGAAATAAGTTGCAATAACATGACAAATGCAAACTTAGACTACCACCTTTGATGAAGAGGACTGTTGCCCCAGTCTCGCACAACAATCGCAAAAACAACAATTGCAATCGCGAAACAACAACAATAACAATTTCTGTGAATTAGCGTTGTCGTTGCTCGCTTTTCCTACCCATATTAGCTTCCAGTGATGTAGCTGAATACAAGTTTTATCTGACCTATAAAATCTCGAAAACTGGGTGATATGGCACCCCTTGGTAAGACTGCTGTACGGTCACCCTTTCACAGACCACCTTGGCAAGTGCTGGTAACCCTTTTAAATTGACACGTGCACGGCATCAATGCCGCCACATGAAAAACTAAGAAGCGAAATTTGTACGGCAACAAAAAGAACCGCAGCGCCATCTATGACGAACTAACGATGCGATTTGAACATATACTACAGTCTGCCCACCAGACACAACAACCGTCTGGTTTGGAGGATCCTCTCATTTTCCAGTGGAGGTGTGCGGGACTTTACTCTCTGTACCGCATACCTCTATAAGGCTGTTATTATTAAACAACGAAAAATCATCACACTTAAAATTAACCGAGTATCAAAAAGGAAGATAATAAAACAAAAGATTTCAAAAACAAAATAATTTATTTTATAAATATCACGATCAATATATTGCTCTTAAAGTATTTTTTTCAATAATTTATCCACGGGAGAATGGCCAGATGGGGTTTGTTACCAAATGGTAGATGCCAGTGTTTCTGAAATAGAAAAATGAAAATACAGTATTTTAAATGGAGGTTTTTAGAAAATGATAATAATAGTTACAAATCTAAGAGATAGTGGCCAACGCGGCCGTTCCAATAAAAAAATGTGGCATTGATATTTTAAGGTAATAAATTTGAATTGCCAGTCAAAGTGGCCAACTAACATAAAGTTCAGAATTAGCAATGCCATACAAGGTGGCAATGACTACTTATTTATTCTGCAAAGCCAGATTGAATGGCAATGCTGATTCTTTATAAATCGGAGTGTAATTTGAAACGGTTTTATAAACCTCATAATAATTTTAAGACCCTCATAAATATGAAATAGGATAAGTTATTCTAAAAACCTCTGTTCTTATAAATCGTATTTTCCTTTCTCTGTTTCAAATAATCGTATACCAATATTTAAGAGAATGAGACAACAGTTTTGCAAAAAAAAAAAAAAAATATAATTACAGGCGAGTGACTGGCAATTGTGTTTTGTATTTTACGATTTTTCTTTATTTATCCCCTGGAGAAAGGTTGTCTGTTGTTTGTGACCAAGTGATATAATCCAGAGCTGGAATGGAAAGGAAAAATATAAAATAACAGAGGTTTTTTGAGGAATGTAAATTTATAATCTTCCTAATATATCTCGCCGACTGATCGACACTGGGTGACCAGAGGGTTGGCTCGTTTAGCAATGTTTGAATTAGCATTGCCATTTAACGTGGCAAAGGCAGCATTGCCACGTTAAATGGCAATGCTAATTCAAGTCTTCTGAATGGCGGCGATGAGGTTCTCCTCATCGTCGTACTATGACGCCTCAAAGTATGTTATTTTGGTATTTATACTCTATATATGTAATTAGTTTTAATTGTGTAAATGTCACTAGAAAATTGCAGACTCTATTAAAAATGTTTATAAGATTTCTCGATAAATTATGAATAAATCGTTTTGTTTTCAATACATTCCATACAATTCAATAGTTAACAATATATCCGTGTCTTATTAAGAGAAAATAGTTAAAATTTTACGCGATATTTTACAATCTTTCTTTGTGTTCAAAATCTTAGTTTTGTAAATCTGAGTTTGTGTTGCTGGGGAGTTTGTTGCGCCACTTCTTTTTCCCAGCTAAAACACTAGGAAGTGGTGACGGGCGGGCGTTTTGGGGGACTGTCTTTATGTAGAACTTTGACGTTCAAGAAGTGCCGGCACTCAGCCTAATTTCAATAAATGACTTTTACGGCATTTGCAATTTTCAGGTGAGATTGAGATGTTACTTATGCACATAATTATATTGTTAATAACTGCCACCCAACGCTCGCCGTCCGCAGGCCTGCGCCTACGGTGGCCGGGGATCGCCCTGCGACTCCCGACGCCCGGGGCGTCTTCTCCTGTAGCGGCGGTTGGGGCGAAGGCCTTGCCTTTCCCTCGCGCGGCCCGCCACCTCCTCCGCCACGCCTTCAGAGTAATGTTAGGGCTACCGCGCTTTTGCATCGAGGATGTTCGTGGAGTATGACGTGTCCGATTTTTACTCTAAAATGCGGACACGAATAGCATCGCTGATGCGGCGAGTGCGCGATAGCTCCAACAGCTTGGTTGCGATTGTGGCCGACAGAGTGCATAATCCNTGGCCGGGGATCGCCCTGCGACTCCCGACGCCCGGGGCGTCTTCTCCTGTAGCGGCGGTTGGGGCGAAGGCCTTGCCTTTCCCTCGCGCGGCCCGCCACCTCCTCCGCCACGCCTTCAGAGTAATGTTAGGGCTACCGCGCTTTTGCATCGAGGATGTTCGTGGAGTATGACGTGTCCGATTTTTACTCTATAATGCGGACACGAATAGCATCGCTGATGCGGCGAGTGCGCGATAGCTCCAACAGCTTGGTTGCGATTGTGGCCGACAGAGTGGATAACCAAATGATGTGGCATTGGATGACGGACCATCGTCCGTCATTTGACTATGTTCAGTGACACTGTTTAAGTGTTTCTTTAATTTCTGAGTGTGTATTTATATGTGTATGTCTGTATATTGGTTTGTAATATTTTAAACTATGGACTCCGGTCTGATTTATTTTTTATTAGAGTGAACAGGCTTCTTCTGGGTAAGCTCGCACCATCGTCGACTTTGTCTCTGTCATCTATGACCTAGACTAGAGTCAAGAGCAAACCCATATTAAATTAAAAAAAATAAAAAAATTGTTGATTCCACTTACCCAGTCTTCGGGTTAGCTCCTCCCATCCTAAGGGTACCACCAGCATTGCAGTTGCCGTTCAAAGCGTTATTGAGGTTCTCACAACGTCTGCCGGTGAAGCCTCCGGTTCTCAAAGATTCGGCCATGTAGTTGTAAGCTCTGGAAGAACCAAAGAAAAATGTCATTGGGTGCTCATAAGGTCTCTCTAGACCAGTGGTTCCCAACCTTTATTTGATCCGGGACCACTTTGATTTCTTTGTTGCTAGCGGGAACCAGAAATCAAGAAGAAAATTAGACTGTTGATCTAAAAAAAAACAACGGGTTGCACTCCGGGAGTGCCGGCAGAAGTGAAAACTTGAACATTAACGTTGTGCATTTTTGATATTTTGGAATAGTTAGGGAATAATTTCGCACGAATTGCTTTAATTATCAGTATAAAAGTATTATGTTGTAGTTAGTAGTAATTATGTGGTAAAATACAATATTCATTAAATACGCTATCGGACACAAACATGACAATTTATATTATATTAAAAATTTAACACTTCAGAACTTTCCCTCTGTCTTACGAATTTTCGATCAGGTCACGTGTCCTGACGCGAGTTTAACATTTTTTACCCATCCCATAAAATGCACAATGCCGCTAAAGAAGTTTTCACTTCAAAAACTTATGAGTATCATATAGGCAACAAATCTGATAGATATTTAGAATCAGTTTGCATCAATGACATTTTTGAGGTGGATAGGGTGAAACTTTAAACCTTTCTCGGACCATGTTTTGGCCCTTGTGGACCACCAGTGGTCCGCGGACTACAGGTTGGGAACCGCTGCTCTAGACAATACACTCTCTCATCATCATATCAGCCGAAAGACGTCCACTGCTGGACATAGGCCTCCCTCAAAGAGGATATTAGCCATAATCGCCAAGCTTGGCAGGCGGGTTGGCAATCGCAATGTAGCTGTTGCAATGCACAGAGAATGCTACTGCCCATTCTCTGGAATAGATATGTCACCGGAAAATTGCAGACTCCGTAAGAATGAAATAAATCTTTATTAGATTCTAGTTTCCCGATGTATTATCTAAAAATCGTTTTGTATACAATAAATCCCATCCCAATTCCGTGTCTTATTAAGAAAAAATAGTTTACAATTTCACGCGGTTCCTTACAATCTTACGGCGTTTGCTAGTCTTATCTAATTGGCCCGTTATGTCCCACTGTTGGGCATAGGTCTCCCTCTCCCTTTTCCGCGTCTGTCTTTTGTCATAGCGGGACAGTCTATCTGGTATAAAAGAATACTGGCCAAGTGCAAGTCGGTCTCGCTTGCAAAGGGTTCCGAACGAATATCATTTTTGTAACTTGTTATTTTAATACTAAGTATAGTCTTTTAATAGATTTTTCAGATATTTTTTTCAAAATTTCAGGTCTGTAGTTCTGGAGATAAGGGGGGGGGGGGAATGGTAATTTTTCGTCAAATTTCTTGAATAATATCAATACTGTTTATTTAAAAACCTTAACAATGAGCCCTTTAATTTGTCACACGGTACACGTTGACAATTTTTTTTTTAATTAAAAGAAGTAGTCTATTAGCCATTGATTGCTGAGATTCTCTCGCCAAAGATCCCATCTTTCTGATGTGTTTGTGTTGTAATGGACTTACGCATCCAATAAAAGTAGTTACCTTTCTCTAGGTTACTAACCTGTTATGGTGACACAAGGAAGTGGAACACCCAGGCATTCTCCTACCGCCATTGGGGTAGAAGTCAACGCGTCCCAGGGGGTTCAGCCAGCCGCTGTCACCGCCGTTTGTGTGGATCACCTCAGTGTAGGCTCCGTCGGAGGGCCTGAAGAGGAGGTTGTTGTCCCAACGGTCGGCGGGGTCCAAACCTGGAAGAAAGCAAAGCAAATTTAGTTTTGAAATTCCGACCATTTTACGTCTCAAATAAAAAATCTGTCCTTCTCTGAGGTCTGTCTATGGACGATGCTAAAGATCGGATTAATGTTGCCTCGAGATTAAGAAAGCCGATCTCGTATAACTGGACAAGGCAAAGTTCTTCTCTGAGAATAAACAAACTCGACGTCAGTCAATTTTAAAATCCGGACCTTATCTTGGTTTGATCTATCATATTAGAGTGGTAGATAAGAGTTTGAAATGATCTTTTGCGAAAAAAAACAACGGGTTGCACTCATTAACGTTGTGCATANGACCTTATCTTGGTTTGATCTATCATATTAGAGTGGTAGATAAGAGTTTGAAATGATCTTTTGCGGAAAAAACAACGGGTTGCACTCATTAACGTTGTGCATTTTTGATTTTTTGGAATGGTTAGGGAATAATTTCGCACGAATTGCATATGCATGCATTGAGGCATAAATTTTCGCCGCGCGGTAGAAAGAGAGGGGGATATTACTTCCTCTCCTACGCCGCGCCGGCGCGGTTTACTCTCCCTCCATCTTACGAATTTTCGATCAGGTCACGTGTCCTGACGTGAGTTAACATTTTTTACCCATCCCAAAAAGTGCACAATGCCGCTAAAGAAATTTCACTTCAAAAATATAAGAAAGACCATAGACTAGTCCAACTGTTACAAAATAAAATAAAACTCACTGGTGATGTATGCGACGTTTCCGCTGACGGTTCTGCCCATGTGACCAACCCCATGACCTCCCACACTGAATCCACAGAGATGGTAGCTGTTGGCATTAGCTCCTGTCAAGTTGTTCAGCCAGTTGATGAAGCGACCTGCAGCTTGACCTGGAAATTACCAATAGGATTTTAAAAAAAACCAATCATAAGTAGAAAACAAACACATTCCATTATAATCCAGATGATTCTAGAGCATACAAACTCAGGATCCCAATCAATACTCATGATTGCTGGAAGAGTAAAAATAATAATAGACTTTTCGCAAGATAAGGTTTAATCAACGTACCAGCCTGAGTAGCGCGGGGTCCCCAGCTGGATCCAGCACTCCAGTCCAGGATAATCACATTGAAGTCACCAGCAGCCAAGAAAGCTGAAATTAAATGACATGACATAACGTAACAACGCATAAATAATTAACTAAAGAAAAAAACTTTAAAGGCGACGATCAAAAATTTCTAATGATTTTGTATAGCAAAGTCATCGAAATTTTCGCTGATGAGCCCGCATATGTCTGATTGATTGATGATCTGAGAATATTATCAAATCTGGCAAAATAACAGCCAAGTCAAAGTTAATTCTGCGGCTCTGGCAGCTCTCTTTGCAAAATAGTTATGGAATCAATGTTAGCAGCTCGACCCCATAGCAAAATACCGTACGACATAATTCTGTGAAAGTAACTAAAGATGGCATACTCAATATTTCAGCCTTAATTTCACGTCACTAGGAGATTTCAGTCGGTACAGAAGTTGCAATCCCGAAGGTCGTACCTGGCAACAAGACAGTGTTGAAAGAAGATGTGACAGATCCTGCGAAACCGTGCATCAAGACAACGGTACGACGGTTTCTGTTGAAGTTGGAGTTGGTGACGGTACCAGCATTGTTGAGGACCAGGGGCTGGCTGATTGACGGGTTCGATCTGGAAAAAAAAGGAGAATTACTTACTGTCACGGAACTAAAAACTATGCCAATTCCAATTAATCATATTACGATAACAAAAGCGTAGATAGAAATATAAAGAATCAATATTAATATAATAACTGTTTGGAGGAGGTACTAACCTGGTGAAAAGATGATATCTGTTGGACTGGTCAGGGTTGTATCTAGCGAGGCTATCATAGTCGCTGATCTTCATCCAGTTGTCGACCAGGTGCGCGTTGCCGGCGTCATCTTCCAGATAGTCGTACCGGAGACCTTCGGACCACTTGCCGATGACAGGGTCGTTAGAAGGGTAGGCTGAGAAACAAAATGGAGACCTGTCAAATTTTTATTTCGTGCTTTAACATACATAAACCTATCAATCACGTTATACCTTCAGAAATGCGTAGTCATATTTGAGGGTGATAGATGAGTAGTTAGTAAATTAGATCAACCATTTTTTAGATTAGCTAAAGTCCACACTTCTTTCATGGGGTATTGTGTTAAATGTTACAACAAAATACCTTCTGACATATTAGAACTAAATGAAAGAAAAATTAAAACTTATGTTAAAAGTACACTTTGTAAACAAGCATATTACAAATTAGAAGATTACATTCAGGATAAGAATGCTTGGAAACATGCTGGTCCTGCTCCATAGGACAATCAAGGGTGTAG
>NDFZ01003070.1:0-17579 GCA_002192655.3 Mamestra configurata | reverse complement strand
TGACAGACCTGAGGGTAAGCACAGCTCATAGCAACAGTACATCGTCTAGCGTATCGTTAAGCGTTTTTTTAAGGGTTTTTCATAAATCGTTTTCCAGTGATATTAATATATCGTTTGTAACGTTTCCAGCGTGAGCAGTCGCGCCGCATCTGGCACGGGCAGTACACGCGCTGGCCGGACTACGGCGTGCCGGGCGGCGGCAGCGCGCAGCCCGTGCTGCGCTTCCTGTCGCTCGTGCGCCGCGCGCAGCAGCTCGCGCTACAGGAGTACGTATACACTATACAGTCGCGCCGCATCTGGCACGGGCAGTACACGCGCTGGCCGGACTACGGCGTGCCGGGCGGCGGCAGCGCGCAGCCCGTGCTGCGCTTCCTGTCGCTCGTGCGCCGCGCGCAGCAGCTCGCGCTACAGGAGTACGTATACACTATACAGTCGCGCCGCATCTGGCACGGGCAGTACACGCGCTGGCCGGACTACGGCGTGCCGGGCGGCGGCAGCGCGCAGCCCGTGCTGCGCTTCCTGTCGCTCGTGCGCCGCGCGCAGCAGCTCGCGCTACAGGAGTACGTATACACTATACAGTCGNCTCTAGGCTTTGTATAAGCGACGGTGTGGACACCGCATCTCTAGGCTTTGTATAAGCGATGGTGTCGACACCGCGTCTCTAGGCTTTGTATAAGCGATGGTGTCGACACCGCGTCTCTAGGCTTTGTATAAGCGACTGTGTCGACACCGCGCCTCTAGGTTGTGTATTAGCGACGTTGCCAATCTGCTCCGCGGCTGCGGCAACGCATTCACGAGCCCTAAGAGCAATGCCACACGTTTTTTGCGGGCCGTTGCGTCGTCGCAACGCATACATTGCCACACGAACGAATGCGATGACGCAATGCAACGCATCGCTCTGAGACGACGCAGCAACATTCTCGTACGTGTTTCACTGTCAGTCATTGAACCAGTGTTGCCAGCTTCTATAGTCAAAAGTAACACACTGAACTTGTTATATTTTCAATTTTATAACGTTTTTTTATTAATACAGAATTATATGTTACAGCTTAGGTGATGCGTGGGCGGGACACAATAGGGGGCCGCCAATAGTCGTCCATTGTTCAGCTGGTATCGGCAGGACAGGTAAACTAAATACTTTTTATTTAATATGTAGTAGTATCCCGCAATAAATCTCAGCCAATTTGTACATTTCAACAAACTTCGTGTTTTCTTGACACCGCGAAATTACTATCATTAAACCTAATTCTTCAAATATTTTGAATACACTATAATTCAGGCTGTAAACTTTACGACGAGGTAAGTGTGAATTTCTCGCGATTAGAGTGCTTTTGCTCGCTGATGATACGCGGGGATGCGACAGTCATCGAGAGGATCCGACAAGTGGTGCTCAAGGTGGCCCTGCACTGCTCTCAAGTCTTGGAACGCGCCACCATTGCGATCACACAACGGTAGGAANGGGATGCGACAGTCATCGAGAGGATCCGACAAGTGGTGCTCAAGGTGGCCCTGCACTGCTCGCGTCTAGTTGACGATTAAGTACCTCGGACTCGTCCTCGACAGCCGATGGAACTTCGTCCCGCTCCGCCCCGAGCGGCTGAAGTATTTGGTGATTTTCCAACCGGAAAAGAAATTCTGTCGAGCAATATTTTCTTAAACATGTTGTATCATTCCAGGCACATTCCTAACGCTGGATATTTGTGCGTCGCGGCTAGCAGCGGAGGGCGTCCTCGATGTACGCGGGACTGTGGAGCGCATCCGTGCACAACGCGCGCACTCCATACAGATGCCCGATCAGTACGTGTTCTGCCACCTCGCGCTGCTCGAGTATGCGGTCAGTATCTACCACTATACTATGTACTGTGGAGCGCATCCGTGCACAACGCGCGCACTCCATACAGATGCCCGATCAGTACGTGTTCTGCCACCTCGCGCTGCTCGAGTATGCGGTCAGTATCTACCACTATACTATGTACTGTGGAGCGCATCCGTGCACAACGCGCGCACTCCATACAGATGCCCGATCAGTACGTGTTCTGCCACCTCGCGCTGCTCGAGTATGCGGTCAGTATCTACCACTATACTATGTACTGTGGAGCGCATCCGTGCACAACGCGCGCACTCCATACAGATGCCCGATCAGTACGTGTTCTGCCACCTCGCGCTGCTCGAGTATGCGGTCAGTATCTACCACTATACTATGTACTGTGGAGCGCATCCGTGCACAACGCGCGCACTCCATACAGATGCCCGATCAGTACGTGTTCTGCCACCTCGCGCTGCTCGAGTATGCGGTCAGTATCTACCACTATACTATGTACTGTGGAGCGCATCCGTGCACAACGCGCGCACTCCATACAGATGCCCGATCAGTACGTGTTCTGCCACCTCGCGCTGCTCGAGTATGCGGTCAGTATCTACCACTATACTATGTACTGTGGAGCGCATCCGTGCACAACGCGCGCACTCCATACAGATGCCCGATCAGTACGTGTTCTGCCACCTCGCGCTGCTCGAGTATGCGGTCAGTATCTACCACTATACTATGTACTGTGGAGCGCATCCGTGCACAACGCGCGCACTCCATACAGATGCCCGATCAGTACGTGTTCTGCCACCTCGCGCTGCTCGAGTATGCGGTCAGTATCTACCACTATACTATGTACTGTGGAGCGCATCCGTGCACAACGCGCGCACTCCATACAGATGCCCGATCAGTACGTGTTCTGCCACCTCGCGCTGCTCGAGTATGCGGTCAGTATCTACCACTATACTATGTACTGTGGAGCGCATCCGTGCACAACGCGCGCACTCCATACAGATGCCCGATCAGTACGTGTTCTGCCACCTCGCGCTGCTCGAGTATGCGGTCAGTATCTTCTACCGTCCTGTTACTAATAATTTAACTACGTCTTGTGTATTTATGCAAGTTAACGTGAAGGCTTGTTAGGGTATGAACCATGTGGTTGGATGTTTCGCACAGAAAATACAATTACTGTTCACACTGAAACTGAATCAGTCTTTATGTTTTCCTTGCAGGTGATGCACAGCTACCTAGACTCCGCTGACTTGACCGGATTTGACGAAGATAATGAAGAGGAGTCCGAATGAAGACTGTCTCGTCCGTCCTGCGCCGTGCTGTAGCGGCACCGGACCGCCGTCGTGTACGAGTGACAGTGTACAGTGACCTTAGCCAAGTGACTGCTTTACAGACTATTCAGTGTTTATATCGCTACGGCACCACCCACCCATGAGGACGTGATGTCAGGCCGATTGACCAAAGACCGCGCGAACCCACGGGGACACAGTACGGAACCCTTTCTAACGCCGCCACTGAACTGCACAAAGAGATGTGTTCATTAGAATAGTAGCAGAAGGACAGCTTGTCCGCGGGACCACGTGACCACGTGACCACGTGACCACGTGACCTCAGACGGACTCTGCTAGTGCTGGAACAAGACGTGAGGAATGTTTTGTGCACGACGTTGCGCCTCAATCCGCTGAATCAAACCGCTATCCGCTCATAGCTTAAGAAATATACATTGAAATGAAAACGTTCCTGTAGCATGAATAAGAACTGAAATATAAATCAGGTAATGGGAAGGAAGCCTCCTAACACAAGTATTTATTTGCATATTATAAATCTTTGTAACCAAAAATATTTCCACGATTATTTAGGATTTTAATATTTATTTATATGATGTAAGGAGTTATGGCTGTGTGAAGTTTTTGTCTGTAACTGATGTAGTTATGTTTATTATTATTTCAATAAATTAATTTTATGTAAATGCCATGAAATCATCATAATATCTACATGTGACCGCTGAATTTGAAGTTTCGCACGATTTAATATACGTTGAGGTGCTGGTAGGCTTAAAACGTTATTTCATGTTAATCATTTATATATTTCATTCGCGAGTTGTCGCACAATGATATGTATTATACATTTTTATAATCGTCAACGCTCACGTCGAGCTATTATATGAATTTATGATAATGCACTGAGGCATCTAGACGTCGTTACGAATTATTATAAATTATATATTATAAATAGTTTAGTCACAGAATGTCCAATTCGCTAAAATAAAATGTCTCTAGCAGAATGCCCAATTTGCAAGATTATCGCGGCAACGCGCAGCATGTGTTATCGCCTAAACTGTGGACTTCCACTTACTGGATATTTGCAAGTTGGACATTGAGCGACTAACGTTATAAATTTAATATAGACTGAGTAATGTTAATATATGTTCTAAAAGTTTACATGCGGCCCGTCGTACTAGCGTAAATTTATTATAACCTTCATGTTGAAATCAATCTTTATTTCTAATTTGTTCTTATGAGAAATGTAAAAAGCGTATAATAACAATAAATGTGAAAGTAAGTAAAATATTTTGATGTGACAACATATTTATTTTTCATAGAAAGCATAGCGACATATCTAATGACAGATCTATATATTTAGAATCGCCGTCCTGTTACGTAACGTACATATCGCAGTAGAGGTCCGCCGAGGACAGCGTTTCCTTCCTGCGTCGTGAATCTCTTGTACAGTTCCCGTGCCCGGTAGCAGTCTGTTGCTCGAACCTATGATTATGTTAACTATCGTGGATCTGTCGAGTGTTGTCTTCAGACTTGCTTATTTTCGCTCGCAGAAACTCATTCTTTAATCAATCGTATTTTATTTGGCACTTGGTGTAAATATTTGTTATGCAATTCTGCGATCGATAATACGGCCGTCTGCCACAACACTAATAACGATGTATCAAAACATGTTTCTCTTATAACATTGTTTCGTATTAAGTAAATTGTTAATCTGGAACGTCTGTTGATTCTTGTATCTGTAAATATTCTATAATTATTTCTGTTCTAAAATTAAATTAAAACCCTTGTGAAATATGTGTGAAATAAAAAATCTTGTAATATATTTACACGAATAGTTTTTTTTTTTATCACCATTAAACATCGCAGATAGCAACGGATAATATAACCTTACGATAAAATAAATAGACTTTACAAAAATATCACAATTTACACACTAATATACAAAATACATTTTTTATATATAGGTGGGCGGGGTTGTAAAGGAACTGTCACCTTGTGACGACGCTCCGCACTCTACAAAACCGAACTTATTATGAACTCAAAAGTGCCATATAAACAGTGTTGTAGGCGATGTGGATTATTCAATAACTGCGGTTGAGTTCCCGCGGACGAAAAGTATGGGCGGCATGTCTTGACTCATGACCTTCAACCAAGCCATGTACATGGCTGCCGATATGCCCTGGAAAGTAAACAGAAAAAAGTCTTTAACGATACTGGCTTTGAGGCACTCTGAATTGTTACCGTTTTTTCCAAATAATGATGGATTTTTTCTTTGGAGATCACTTAGGCAGATATCACACAGGCGATTTTCGAGCGAGTTCAAAGCGATGCAAGTGCAAAACGAGCTGCTTCGAGCATGCGACGAGTGACTTATGTCATCGTAATAAGGTATAAGTTGGAATGATTGGCGAGAAAACCGCAGCTATTCATAAATATGGAAAGTAATAATTGTTTCCCACATTGATATTGCTTGGTTTGAGGACCTTTTCACAACACTGAACACTAAGTATGCAACAGCCTGCATGCAGGTACATCATTCTGGCGCGTACCTGGCGAGGAAATATATTTATAAACTCTCTGCGCTAAGCTGAGCGTTGAAAATCTAACTGAGAGCTTTCCTTAAGTTGTCACCTGGTAAAACGAGTCATAAGAGTAGTATCTTACCTGTCGAGGTAAAGGCAACGTCATTACTATAAAATCGGCGCCGAATGAGTTTTCAATCAACATCTCTCGAAGTCTCAAGTGTCGGCTGGTCTTCTCGTGCAGTTTTGCAGCTTCCTCATCTGATATCAGAATATCTGTAAAAAAATTGGCTGTCTGTAAAGTCTGTTTACGGACGATAGTTTAACGTGACGTCATAACAAAACATTGATCGTAACGTTACAATGAGCGTAACGTGACAATGAGTCATCCTTTTTCGTGCGTGCAGCCGGCGCGGCGGCGTTCATCGATTTATTAGAACGTTGTCACGTCAAAAAATTGGTTGTTTGTGTTGTCGGTTTACGGACGACAGTTTAAAGTGATAACGTCATAAAAGGAGCCGCTCGCAGGCACCGCGCCACATGAGTAGATAAACGGAACAGAGGCTAAGCTTCTTAAGAACGTGCAAAATTATTACCTATTTTGGTAGGGTTGTCACAATAGGATAAGAGAAATTAAATAAATCATTTGTTAAATAGTTTTATATTATTCAGTATGATAGAATACTTTACAGATTACTGACTCTAATAATTTTCTTTTTATAATGTTTGTTTTTTAATAATTTATTGTTTCTTTTAATGGTGATCTATCCTGTCTATCCTGTCTGCAGCAGCAGTTTATGGTGAAGATCATATTTAGCAACCAAAATTAAATTTAGGTGAATAAAAAGTTTCAAGTCCATGCTGAGTTCCGTCGTAAGGAGACAATGCTGGCTGCAGCAGCAGTTCATGATAAGCATCATGTTGAATTATCAAAATTAAACTAACACACAACATTTCGTGACCGTGCTAATAACCGTTGAAGAGTTCCCTAGTGAGGAGACAATCCTGGGTGCAGCTTCAGGTTATATCTTATTATTGCATTATTACCGAGGTTACGCAGGTAGATATAAAAAAAATCTGCTCAATCAGACATCGGGAAGTGGTTCAAATCTTTTCTTGCAATATTTAAACTTAACACACTTATCTACCTACTACAACCCAACCCACCCACATACTTACAAATGCTAAACTTGTAATAATAATGAAAAGGTAAAAACACACCGTGTACAACCCTCTTCTTATTAAAAAAAGGACCATACAATAAAAACTTCAAAAAGTAATAATCAAAATATTTACTTACCTTGTCCTCCTTGGGATAGGTACGATATATCTTTATTTTTTCTAGTATTATTCATACACACAGTACAATAAACAACCATTATTAACAATAAAATACCACGTTTTACATTAAAATATCCAAACTTGCAACTAACAAAACAAACAACGTGCGTCGCACTGACCCTGAGATTGTCAACTGGCTCTGCAAGCGTAAACCGGTTTTTTCCAGTCTCGTTGCGTACGCGACAAGCGGCCAGTGGTCACACACACATGCCCCGCGTGCTTGTAGTAGTGCAATCGATTCGCGCGGTTGTTTGAAGCTTTGTCTCTGTTCCGTTTATCTACTCATGTGACCGCGCCGCACGAACAGCGAGCTAGCGTGATCCTATTGTTCAGTAGTAGTAGGAGGTAGTTGTGCAATCACAACGCACATGTACGTCACAGTTCTAGCGTGTTGATGCCCACCATTTCCGCGACAAACAGACGGATACAATACCTATATATTGCCTAATGTAGGCACTATTTAAGCGTTAAAAATTTGCATACCTACTTCCAGTCAGACCCTTTCATATTGACAGATTTCCTCGTAGTCGATCATAAAATAAGTTCGAAAATAAAACTCATATTATTATCAAGGCTAACACAATCGTTCTGGATTGTGCGTTAGTCCTTACCATCATTGGTGGCGCTCTCGTGTTGTTTCGTTACATTATTGAAGAAAGCCCACGTGGAATCGTCGGGCCTGTCCTTGATACCAGTAATCATCGTCAATTGTGAATAATCTATGCGGAATTTTCGCAGAAGATTCGCCATACTGTCAGAATAAAGAAATAATATTAGGTAACGTGGTATGCTCTAAGTTACAACATGCATTATTAGGAGCTAGGTCCCTATATAAAGTAACGTAAACTATATACAGAAAGTAGGGTGATCTAGGGGTTCCTCTTTTTGAAACTCGGGCCACTGTAACAGCGTGATCATCAATTCAGTCGAAAGACACCCACTGCTGGACAGAGGCCTCCCCAAGGTTTCGCCACATCGACCGGTCCTGTGTGTCTCGCATTCAACGGATTCCCGTGACTCTCTCCAGCTTGTGGGAGGCCTTCCAATGCTGTGTTTTCCGGTACGCGGTTGGTTTGTTTGGGGCTGCTCTTGTTTGCTTCCCTTTGGAAATACATACATTGTGTGTTACATCATTTTTGTCCGTATAATGCATACGGACAAAAATGTACCTACATAAAAAGTTAGTGCACAATGAATATGCACACTTACTGTTCCTCTGCTTCTTCAATTGGCATTTCCCCTCGAGGGAGTGCGAATATTCGCAGCGACGTTTTCTCCTTACTTCCTCTGCGCGAGATTATGTATGGCAGTAGAATGTTCATGCCACCGTCGTCGTACAACCACCATGCGTCCAAAATTGAATTCTGATGCAGGGGAAAATCACACAAGTCATTATCATTACATAGGCATAGCACATCTACTTGCAATATTCTTTGTAAGTAGTATTCTACCGAAAAGTCAAAGTCAATTCATTTACTTATTTCAACTAGACCATTAAAAAGGCACTTTTACAGTTTGAAAATAAAATATTATAGTGACTTTAGTTGTCCATTCGCAAAAAGTAGATTCATATGGCGAAGTACGGACAAGAAACTCCATAGTTACTCTTTTCAAATAAAATCGAAACTATTTGATTTATCAATGATTGCTTCAATGTATCCAGTACCTACACATTTTTCTTTCGCTATCGAGTCCTTGGCCGTACTCGGCTTGTCCTGAATATTTCAGAATACGAACAGCCATTAACCGAAAATAAATCAAATAAAGGCTTTCGGGGTTGTACCTACATCCACTAAATTACCTAATTACCTTCAAGCTGTACATTAAATACTTTTCTGGTGTACTTGATTATAGATTTAAGGAGTTGCGGTTGTTAAGAATAGTGTGGCGGGCATATCCCTATAAAAAGAGTTTTACTTTAAATAATAAGATGAAGAATTACGTGGCTGAACGAAAAGGTCTTGTAGGCTCCAACTTTGCGCGGAGGAGGTACTCCGAAACGCTGCGAATGCGAGCGCTTAGCGGAAACTGCAGTTTGACTGACTCCGGCACTCAGTAAAACACGCGATGGCGCTTGAAAAATAAGACGTTAGATGAGTACAACTCCCATATAAGAAAAATAAATTAAATCAGAAATTTTGCGTACCGCGGCCGTGGCAAATATTCGCTTTGCCCACTGACAAGATCAATTAAGGGGTCTTTAAATGATGTTTATCCTTAAGGGTACGTTTACCATAATCTTTGTAAAAACTGTTTAGTACGTACCCATTTTGATCACTTCATTGCCCTCTGAGTTCGGATCTGGTTTGTGGAGATCGATGTCAGAATCCGGACTCATGACCGACATCACCCGCACTCGCTCGCGAGACTGTGCAGACGAGCTGTCGNCCTTTGGAAATACATACATTGTGTGTTACATCATTTTTGTCCGTATAATGCATACGGACAAAAATGTACCTACATAAAAAGTTAGTGCACAATGAATATGCACACTTACTGTTCCTCTGCTTCTTCAATTGGCATTTCCCCTCGAGGGAGTGCGAATATTCGCAGCGACGTTTTCTCCTTACTTCCTCTGCGCGAGATTATGTATGGCAGTAGAATGTTCATGCCACCGTCGTCGTACAACCACCATGCGTCCAAAATTGAATTCTGATGCAGGGGAAAATCACACAAGTCATTATCATTACATAGGCATAGCACATCTACTTGCAATATTCTTTGTAAGTAGTATTCTACCGAAAAGTCAAAGTCAATTCATTTACTTATTTCAACTAGACCATTAAAAAGGCACTTTTACAGTTTGAAAATAAAATATTATAGTGACTTTAGTTGTCCATTCGCAAAAAGTAGATTCATATGGCGAAGTACGGACAAGAAACTCCATAGTTACTCTTTTCAAATAAAATCGAAACTATTTGATTTATCAATGATTGCTTCAATGTATCCAGTACCTACACATTTTTCTTTCGCTATCGAGTCCTTGGCCGTACTCGGCTTGTCCTGAATATTTCAGAATACGAACAGCCATTAACCGAAAATAAATCAAATAAAGGCTTTCGGGGTTGTACCTACATCCACTAAATTACCTAATTACCTTCAAGCTGTACATTAAATACTTTTCTGGTGTACTTGATTATAGATTTAAGGAGTTGCGGTTGTTAAGAATAGTGTGGCGGGCATATCCCTATAAAAAGAGTTTTACTTTAAATAATAAGATGAAGAATTACGTGGCTGAACGAAAAGGTCTTGTAGGCTCCAACTTTGCGCGGAGGAGGTACTCCGAAACGCTGCGAATGCGAGCGCTTAGCGGAAACTGCAGTTTGACTGACTCCGGCACTCAGTAAAACACGCGATGGCGCTTGAAAAATAAGACGTTAGATGAGTACAACTCCCATATAAGAAAAATAAATTAAATCAGAAATTTTGCGTACCGCGGCCGTGGCAAATATTCGCTTTGCCCACTGACAAGATCAATTAAGGGGTCTTTAAATGATGTTTATCCTTAAGGGTACGTTTACCATAATCTTTGTAAAAACTGTTTAGTACGTACCCATTTTGATCACTTCATTGCCCTCTGAGTTCGGATCTGGTTTGTGGAGATCGATGTCAGAATCCGGACTCATGACCGACATCACCCGCACTCGCTCGCGAGACTGTGCAGACGAGCTGTCGCCGCTGAACTTCGCGCTGCCGGCACTAGGAGACTGTCCCAGCCTCTTGTAAGGGCGGAAGTTAGTTGGGACGTGCAAGATGGCCATAGCCAGCTCGAATTTAAACGTCATCCTGGAGGATATATTGGCATCGTGATCCGGGTGTGTCCAGAAAGGGGGTAACTACTGATTTGAAGACTAGTAGAAAAATTAGGAAAAAGACTTGCTGACCGACCCCCAAGGGCAAGATAATGATGACGATCCGGGTATTGTAGTGGAACTGTTGCCGTTGATAGAGCTGACATCTGTTCACAACTGCAAGAAGTGACTCGAAAATAAAGATGTTGTTAGCGTTCTTCTTTTCGTATTGACGATATATGGAATATTATAAATACTGTTTGCCACTGTTTGGGCCTAGTAGGTAGCCACCTAACCACGTTAATTACTGCGTCGGAGGCGTTGTTCAAATTATGACGATTACATAAATCACATTTGATGTGTGATGTTCTCATTGTCTAAAGCAGTCAGGCTTGAAAACATAAATTTGACTAACCGAATCATGTGATAGTAAGTAAGCAGCTCTGGATGCGGGCAGGTGTCCCAGTCGTACTTGTAGCCCAGCAGCACGACGTTGGGCGCGATGCGGCCGAGCCCCGTGGTCTGCAGCAGCGCCTGGCAGCCCTGCTCGAAACTGCAGCCCTGCACCAGCACGTAGAACGCACGCATCTTGCGCTGGCGCAGCCACTCCTCGCCTACGAGCCGCCGATAGTGACGCTCCGTCTGTGTCAGCCGAGCCTGCAGATTACATATTAAGATGGGGCTGTAGTGTTAGGTCAGGAGGAAAATGATAACACTAACTAGATGTAGCATATCTTAAATTGTCTTTATTTGCTCTATAGACGTACTATTTTTAGGGGTAGCAAGTAGTATTTAGACAGACATGTAACGATAATGTATTTGACCAATCACATCGCTTAAGTAAGTTGGATATATTTGCTACGAACGGCGCGGCCGATCCAAATGTGTCGAGGTTATAAATATGACCGCCGGCCGCTCATGATTCAGTAATGTTATGACCCAGCCTGTCCCTTGCTGTTCCTCCCAAAATGACGCCGCTAGCCGAGGTCCGTATCCCACAGGGGATGCCCTAGCGAGCGGTCATGTAGTTGTAATTTAGTTTGTAAGCCCTAGCTGGGGGCCTTAGAGTCATTTAAGGCCACCACAGGATAGTCCGGTTAAGCAGTCACCAGCCCTAGCGTGCTGAACTGCGAGTGGTAAAAAAAAAAAAGCTCATGATTCAGTATAGCGGCGCGCGCGGTGGTGGCCGCACGCGCCGAACATGTGGCGTTGCTATGCAGCTACAAGTCTATCTTCCTCATATGATTCTGTTTATGAAGGTAAGTTTCATGATTGGTTGACGTATCGTCGTTGTGAACCACAACGAAAGAGTTCAGTGCTGTGATTCAGTTGTGATTGAGACAATGTCTTATTTATTTATTTAACATTTAATGGACAAACAGGACAAACCAACAAGAAGAAGGAAGAGAAAATAGGTACAAAAACTTACTGTATTCATCAAATAGGATGCTTATTTGATGAATACAGTAAGTTGTAAAATGCTCACATTTTCAATATCAGCCACAATCATGAAGGAGCCGACCTTCGTGATGAGAGTGGCCAGGTCAGTGAGCCACGGCCGCTCGTCAGGCTTCCCGGCAAGCACTAGCAGTTGGGGGTTGAAGGACTTGGTGTTGGCCTCGCGATGGTAAATGTGCACGATAGACGCTATGGTCTCTTGATACCGCTGAGCTTCAGTGCTACTGCCCCAACTAGTTTCTGAAAATTTGAAAAATAGTCTTTTATAGAACCTGTAGAGCATTTTTTACTCATCAGTTAACTTGAAAACGTAGGAGTTTTCTACCTGTTTAAGGGATTCAACCTCAGGCAGGACAGATACGTATATACCACAATGGGGGACTAGTATATAGGTTCTCATATATCGTACCCCCAGAAGATGCACAATCGTTTTCAAGGTGCTTAAAAGTCCTCGTATTCCTCTTTCTTTCCGACCCTTCCAACATTAGGTACTTAAATAAGTCTCAACTAAATTCCTGTGGCTTTTAAACACATTTTTGGAATAAGTTGCACACTGTACCTGGTTTCCTGTACAGCACTAAGAGATAGAGTGTGATGAAGATAAACGTTGTGATGAGCGCCATGACCCAGCTGATCACCATCATTATGATGATGCACAGGACGAAGCCTGCCAGAGACACCCAAGTGTTGTAGAACTGTGAACAGAAGAAAATTGTATTTATCGATTTTCGATTCGAGGGAGTTTGTAAGTAAGACTAGAACAATTGTCGAGTAGCCGAATGTCGTGGACTTAATCCTTTAAAGGACAACTCAAACAAAGTGGGCTTCATCAAGGTCGTTATATCATAGAATTTTATTTGAATATTGAACCTTATGAACATTTACGACCGCGTCACAGAACAGGGTGTGCGTCAAAGAGTTAAAGGTCGTAGCCGTATCGAAAAAATACGCGCTATTTCAATGGAGACTGATCACAAAGTGTGTCTGCCGCGAAAAGCGAAAGTGGTCTGCGCGTGAACAATGTAGTTGACTGCTAGCTGTAAGCACGGGGACAGCTAGTTGACTGACAGCTGTAAGCGCGTGGATAGCTGTTGCCTGCTAGCTATCGGCGCGTAGACAGCGAGCAGTCATCTCCGTTGGCAGAAATGCGATTTATTTGAAATACTTCCATTTAAAATGCAAATACAAAATGCAAAATACCTATTTTGTAGTTGGCATTAAAATGCCTTTTAGTAAAAAACATTTTGTATTTTATTTGAAATACCTTTCGATATGTATTTTGTATTTTTAATATTCATTTCAAAATGCAAAATACTTTGTGACTAAGTTTAACCAATATTACCAGTCAAACAAAATGAAATGAACGAATGACACTTATAATAATGCCGCCGAGGGTGCGTTCGGCTGTTTGCGTCATCAACAAACGTTATTCCACGCGTTCAGAGTGCTCACGCTAGCGAGCATGGGCACTGTCAGCGCAAACGTTAGTGACATTTGACAGCTACTTCAAATTACCCGCGCCTGTTCGATTGCCGCCAAATTACTTAGTTTGACATTTGGGATTCTGAGCGTGCTAAAAGTAGTCCCTAAAGATAGAGTCCGGTACATCGACGCCATAACTTGTCAAATGTTTAGTCTTTCCTTTTCTTTTCGTTAGTCTAGTTTTTTACATTATTTTAAGTGAGTATTATTATTATTAATAACAACAGAATTTATTGATACGCATACTGATAAATATGATAAATATCATTCAATTTGGTCGAAAGGTATTTTATTTTGAAAAAGTATTTTGAAAATACCTATTTTGCATTTAGCATTTTAAATACAAAACGTAAAACTATTTGGTATTTTGCATTTGAAATAGGAAATTTGAAAAGTATTTTGCATTTTGTATTTAAATGCTTTTTTAAAACTATTTTGTACATCTCTGTCCGTTGGTGTTGTGCGGGAGCGGTGTTGGAGCGGGGTCGTGTAAGTGAGCTACGACCTTTAAAATGCGGAGGTGGTCAGAAAAGTATGACTGACATAAAGCTTTGAAAAGGTATGGGATATCCATAAAAAAATTAGATGGTCTGTGTGAAGGTTGCTATTGTTAGGAGGGAAGGAGAGTCTAAGATGGCAATCTGGAAGAAAGAAGCTTGCTGCGCCAGTCCGAAAACATATATTGGAATAAATGAGGTTTAATATTACCTAATAGGGCTCAATAAAAAAGGATATTGAATTATAGTCGGGGTACTTTGATCCACAAAGAAAACACCAACTATCGCGTGTAAAACTATGTTTAATAGTTACTATACTGCCCATGTCATAATTACAGTAAGTCAAAAAATGTAAATGGTGGGAAATCGCACTTTTGTTTCGAGATGTTTAAATTGGTGTAACTTGATGATTATAGTAGATAGCTTAAATATTTAAACGGATAATAAAAAATACATTTGTGTACATTAATCCTGAACATAATTTATTTGTTACATATTTATGGTTTTTATTTTATCTAATGAATTGTATCTATAATTACCACTTCTATCAACCCAACTAACACTTTCTTAAACATATTTACAGTAAGTCGGTAAGATACTGTAATTATATTTAACGAAATATTCTGTCGATGTAAGTTACTGTAACTATGTTTACTACAACCTCTTTATCTAGCCCACAAATCCAGCGACTTTTCTCTCAAATTTCCCGTATTTTGGAAATAAGAGGGCATGTCTGCAATCTAATTCCGTACATCGATACATTTAGTTTTGTAAATAGTGTTAGGCAATTAATTTAAATGTTTTATGAATAAAAAACTATTTTTATAATAGAAAAAAATATTTATTGAGCCGTGAAAGTTGTACTGAAAGTAAGTATTAATTATTATCAGTTACAGTCTTGTATCTCCTCTATTTATCAATAGTATAAATTAACAACAACTAAAACAGGTTTATAATCATTATGAATTCCAACAATCCCTTTTGATGATAGATNCAACAATCTCTTTTATCTATCATTAAAAGTCTAGTCTTACTAAGTTGTACCTAAATTAAAATCTCTCACTTATTTGAGATCATACGAATCAAATCAGTCTCCATAATACCTAATTATAACAAACAATGTTTGTCTTAAAAGCATAATCACATTTCTTAGACTAAGTCTAAAGTCTTACAAATAAAATGTTATATAAATAATGAGAAAAAACCGCATGAAAAAATAAATCTTTTTTTAATCTTCAAGATCAGAAGCATTAGAAGTTGGTATATCCAACCAAAATGCTCGTCTATTTTCTGGCATCAATGGGACTAGCTTTTCCAGTATCTCTTTCTTCTTTTCCTCTGTTATACCTCGTGGAGCAGCTTTGGGCTTAAGTTCAGGAAATGTTTTATTTTTTAAGACTTTATTTTGTAAAAAGTCCAAAGTTTGAAAGTCTTCGTCATCTTGATCTTTTTTAAATTTTAGGGTAAAATAGCCTCTTTCTGCTTTAACGTATGTGATGTCTTTTAGATAAATACGTGGTGAGGAGTTTCGAATTTTGTGTTGCGATACACATTCATCATAGTTATAAAAATCAGTAAAGTTCATTTCTTTAACGATAGTTTTCATAGAATTTACACTTTTCACACGTGCAACATAATCATCAAAATCATATACTTTGGTGTTACGCAATTTTGTCTCGACTTTGTGATGGAACTGGTCCGCAGACATAAAAGTGTGACCAGGCTCAAAATATTTAATCTCGATTGTGTTCGTGGCAATTAGGTCGCTGTTTATAATATTAATTAAAAAAGATAATAAAGCCCAGTTCTTATTTTGTGAGGAGCAGTTACCGGCCCACAACACAATTTTTTCAGTATCTCGATTTTGCAAAAAGAATGTTCTGTATGCCGAAAGTATATCATGCGAGCTTCTACCTGATACAGTTTTATTCCACAAGACTGCAACAGGAAAGTTTTTTGAAGACTTACCAAGTGGAACAAAACTCTCATTAAAAGCAATAATTCTACTGCAAAAAATCGCTGCTTTATATTGTTCCATTCTCGGAAGCATTATGACCTTTTGAAGGTCTATTGAATAATATTTAGTGTCAGTTTTGTTTGCACTATTTTCTGCATCGAATTTGTAGTTAATTCGGCTTGTGGTATAATTATTTTTATGAGATAGGTATTGCTTACAAGTATCACAGGTCTGGTCTTGACTTTCAATGTGATCCTTGTTGTGTTCTTGGAATAACGCGCATAGTTCACATTCTTCATTGCCTAGGTGGGCAAAGGATATATTCATCTCTTTTTTTATAACATGACGGTATGTTTCAGAAACATTNATAGACACTTTAGTATCAGGTTCAGTTTCGCAAAAATTTTTGTACATTTCTGTCATGTTTATATCGCTAGGTAAGTAAAGTCTTTATGGTGCATGTTCACGTCTATAATGTGATATGGCTGGGTTGTATTTTAATACGTGATTTTTTATAATATCTCTATCTATTTTATTTTCCCGTGTATATTTGCCTCTTTTATCTTTCTGATCATCCACATTTCTCTTTAAGATGTTTAAAACCCTGCAATTATTTTTAGCATTGTATCCCAAAGTAGATAAAAAAAAAAGTTTTGCACACTTCAATTCTGTCATCATTAATAAATAAATA
Source organism: Mamestra configurata (assembly GCA_002192655.3). Classification (NCBI taxonomy): domain Eukaryota; kingdom Metazoa; phylum Arthropoda; class Insecta; order Lepidoptera; family Noctuidae; genus Mamestra; species Mamestra configurata. Next base: position 738 of record NDFZ01003070.1, on the reverse strand, counting down.
AAATAAAAATAAAAAAAAATAAAAATAAAAAAGCCTTTTATTTCCTCCAGAAAAATTCACGCTTACAAAAATTAATTGTTGCTGTCATCATTACTATCTTTCAAATGATATGCATAAGATAAACTCCGTTTAGCATTTTCCCTTTGTGAAGTCCTTCTTGTTTTAACTTCTTTTGTGTCAACCATTCCTTTTACGAATATACCTTGAGATTCTTTGTTAAGTATACGGTACATATTATTAATATTGTCTCTATGAAGAGGTGTAAACTTATAGGAACATTTTTTCGGACATTTTTTCGGACATTTTTCTCCACAAGGGGTTTTTAATTCAAGTTTTGCAATCTCAGACTCTAATTTTCTTTTTTTTCTTTCTATTAATGGTTCGGAAATAACCATTCTTTTTCGCGGCAAACCTGCTTTATTTACTCCTCTATCCATTTGAGTTTCAGTGGATGGTGAAGCATTTACTGGCAAACCTCGTAACACTGTTGAAGTACTTTGTTCTGAAAGATGTTGAGGTGAACCAGATCGTGAACGTAGCAGTGGTAAGCCTGATTCAAGTAAAGATAGCGTACCTGGCGAACCTGATTCGAGTAATGATAGCGAACATCTTAGTGGAAAACCTGGTGGTGAAGCCGGTGAGGAACGCCTTGGTGGTGAAGCTGATGGTGAGCGCGGCGGCAGAGCTTGAGAGGTTTGAGATGCTGCTGTCTTATAATTACATTCTTCGTCAGATTCC
>NDFZ01003069.1:0-19976 GCA_002192655.3 Mamestra configurata | reverse complement strand
GGTTCTAAAAAATATTTTTCATACACTTCTTCTAGCAACCGTCGTGTTTCAAATCTAATCGACCTGATGGGTATTAAGCATAGTTTAAAATCAGAGTCTGATGATGAAGATAGTGGAAGTATAAGAGTGGATGACATATAACTTTTGTATACATCGTCTGAAGAAATACTCATGGCCATACGTTTGTACGCTAGCCATCGAAATTGAAAAATGAATTGTTCTACTTAAGACGACAAAAAAAAATGGTAGGACTCAGTTGTCGGTCACACTTCCGGATATGACCATTCTTTATAAACGTTTTTATTTTGATTTAGCGTTGTAGCTACCTACCTTTTTTTTTTAGGGATGGCAAATCATCAAATGACTATCTTGATCATTTTCTGCAACATTGCTTCAATTTCAATGTTGACAAGAACAACACCTATTAGCGTATTAATGCACTTCGTCATCAGGTTTTTTTTTAAATAGACTTTGCTGTGTATAAGTGTATAACTATGCACATTTTTGACGGCACGGTTGGCGCAGTGGTTGAGCGAATGACTGCTGCGCTGCATGTCGCGGGTTCGATTCCCGTACGGAACAAATATGTGTATGACCTAGAGATAGTTGTTCCGCTTCTAGCTGTTTGTGTATGTGACTTTGTATGTATGTAAACGCACCCACGATACAGGAGCAATCCTAGGGGGGGGCAACGTCTTTTTAAAATAAAATAAAAAAAGTAATTGAACTTTTTTATAAAAATTACCTTTTAAGTTTTTTAATTTCTAATGTACAACACTTTGGATAACTTAGTCTGTAATATTGTTCATGTGCTTATAAATAAAAATAGGTACGAAGTTTAATCCTTGAAATCACTCATAACCTTAGAAGATAGCATTAATTATGAACAAAAATGTTCCGTTAAAAATATTGTGTACGCTAGTACAAACGAGTGTGACTACATTTAGCATCGGTTCGTAGTAGACTGACTGAAGCTCTATCTAAAGATAGCAAAACGGACACATGCTGCTAGTGATAACGCAAAGAAAAACTATATTTATTACAGATACTATGATAACATTGACGTATTTTCGTGACAATTTCTGTTTGTAAAGCGGGAAATTAAAGAATCTAACTACATTGTCGTATTGTCAGATTATCGCCTGACGGTTTAATTAAAATGGACCCCTGATCTTTGGAAATATTTTTAAATATGACTATAATTTCAAGCTAATAGATAAACAGCTGTACCTAATATAAAGTTCCAATGAAAATAATGATATATCGCTGATATGTAAGTTTCTTATAAAAATCGCAATGAAAATTGTTATAAATTAATTTTAAAAAATTATAATACAAAGTGTATATACTTATTATGATTAGCATATTGTACTGTATGTGGTAGCATTCATGCTTCGAAAAAATATTATTTACCTACTCATCGAAATAGAAAAGATATAAAAAAAATATATAGTTTCAAATCCCTCCAATACAACCTGTAAGAATGTAATAAACGCAATGTCGGTGTTGGTCCCACAGTAAAAGTTTTTCATAATGATGAGTACAGNAAGAATGTAATAAACGCAATGTCGGTGTTGGTCCCACAGTAAAAGTTTTTCATAATGATGAGTACCTACAAGACCCCTTAAGAGGCATTGCGTTTATTCTGTTAGACGTTCTATATGAGTAGGATACGTATGAATCTACCTACTACTTTCTATGAGGTACCTACTTAATTTGCGGAATCGATTAATGATTCATATCTTCTTTTGAGAATTAAACGATAAAACATAACAATGAAACTACACTGTACTGTTCGTTTGTCACAATAATATAATTGAGTTGATTTTTTTTTTACTTAAAAAAATTGATTGAACTTCATGTTAGATAAGTAAACAGCTTTTTGACATTTGTAGAATAGAATAGGTCAAATCATTTCAAAAATCATTTTTATTTGTTTTGATTGCATCTTTCGTACATTGTACTAGTAGTACTCGTAGATAGAAACAGAGACCAGCAAAAATTTTTATATTTTAGATTTTTAAATTATTATACTCCTTTTCTGCACAAAGAAAGATTATTACGATGAAACCTGCCTTCAAAACCTTACACACAAATACACAGACAGACAAACGCCGCCGAGTGACTTTACTTTTTACATTTAGAGATTTTATCTTATCAGAGTCCATTATGAATAATTAAGATACGTGTTCGATTAAAATATTATATGAAATATAAATTAAAGAGATTTTATATCCAAAGCAGTAACTGCTGCATGTGGCGAAACGAAATGATTCGCAAAGTGTTAATATTATTCACGTTGGTGTCTTACGCAGTCAGTGATTATTGTGTGAGGTACACGTTTGAAGAAAAGTTCAATGAATGGTCGGAAAATGAGTGGGGGGGAGCTTGTGTGTCGATGCCATTTTGGACTATTGGCAAGTACAGTGATTTGGACTTGACTAGTCCAAATGAACTAAGTACCTTGTTCATTACGCCTCAACAAGAATTGAGTTGTGATTCATCATTCATTTTTTCAATGACCGCCGGTGGTACGATAGAAGTGAATATTTATATGGAAGCAACGGAACCTAGTGACCAAATCTTAATTTTGGCTAACCTGTTAGACGTTGTTGGTGGTGACAGGGTAACAGGACAGGCTTTCAATTCGGCTATGGATCCAAACTTCGTGCCAGGATGGCACACTCTGACGATGACCTTAACCGGTTCAGACACTTATGAAGGCTATGTAAGTTTTAACATCATTTTATTTAGAATCTATAGTGGCTGTCCGTCATGTGTAAGAATATTTAACTGGTAATGTTTTAAATATCGAGCCACGCGCGCCCCTTCTAAAATTAAAAGTGTAGTAAAATTGAATCTAGTCAGTTCTAAACTTTTGATAAGTTGTCAATTACTTCTCTGCAGATTCGTAGTAAAATAAAACCGGCCAAGTGTGAGTCGGAAATGCGCGCAAAGGGTTCCGTACGGATAATATTTTTTAGCATTTTTATCTGAAACAATAGACTCTTTATAAGTTTTCCTGTAATTTACAAGTAAAAAACAATATTTTGCCATTTTTTTATTTTTTTAATTTCATTATATTTAAGGTGAATGGTAAGGAATGGTTAAGTTTTTACTGTCGTAGGAAACAAAGAAAATAAAATTATAAACTCATGAGGTCAGACCCTGATTTCATACTTTTTAATCAAGAATAATGCATTAAATCCTTCAAATGTTCTCAAGATTTGCTTGCCAACAAATTTTAAGTTTTTACTGTCGTGAAAAACAAGGAAAATAAAATTATAAACTCATGAGGGCCGACCCTGCTTTCAACTTTTTAACTTTAGAAAATGCCCTTATCCGATATTTTCCTTCAATTGTAGCGTAAGACATAATTATGATTATACCTATGAGAACTTTTTTTTTTTTCAAATGATTTTAAAGTTAAAGAAAATGTTGAAACAACAACAATAATGACGATTTTACAATCAATTTAATAAAGAAAAAAACTTGCCAAGTTTATAATAGGAAATCTTTTGAGAAAACAATTTTTCGAGTGTTTCATCTTCATATGGCCAGGAAAGACTGATTCACTGGTATTCTCAAAAGACAAATGTTAGAGTCATGGACTATTCTGCAGTTCTGAAATGCTTGGCCTATTGTTGGTCTCATTACTTTTATAGGCCAAATTTTGGTAGTGAGCTTGAACTGCACTGTCATTCCATCTTGATTGGTAGCTCACTTCATGTTCACTTCACCCTAGTTTCCACAGTGAGAAATTTACGAACTAGTACCAAAGGATCGGCGACGTGACGGTGACGTCACTGATGTGTGTGTGTGTGAACTGTATAACAACAATTTTGCAACTGGCGTGACGATGTAATGCGATTGATCTAAAGACACTTTTAGGATTCGTGATCAGTATTGTAGTGAAACAGACAGACAGAGCAGAAAACAGCATTAGAACGACCAATTAATTTCTAATGCTCTGCCTCGTGTGGCTGTATTATGTTTGAAATAAATGTGCTACTGTTTTAGAAGCACTTTAATTAATTTATCTAACTATTTTAATGCCCGCCTTCGCTAACACTATGCGACACCTTAATGTAATTAATTGCTTTTTTGATTTTGCACTTCTGCTTTATTTTTCTCCTATTGTAATAAACCGTTTTTATTACAATAGTCGACAAATAATGCAGCATAAAGCATAAATATCTTTACCAATACTCATTACATTTCCTCTTATCTATATGATCTGTATCTATATAATTAATAGTTCAAATCAAAGTCTCTTTTCGTGTCAGTCCGTACGTCCGTTCAGTTCTTTTAAAATGCAGATTAGTCTTGATGCGGTTTTCACGAACATTCAGAGAATTTATTCATCATTTTATTTGAGAGAATTTGTTCATTTGTATAATACTTAACATTTAACTTGGATAGAGCACATAGAAAATTCGATATCTTGACATGTTCTTACACTAGGTACATTGAAGCTATCGGAAGCCGGGCTGGTTTCTAGTATCTTATAATTGAATTATTGGAATTGCCTGTCTGATAATATAATTAATTAATTAGATTGAATCGTAATTGTCGTGATTGAGGTTTTCCTTGTTTATTATTACTACACACTATAATCACTAACTTTAAATTGTATTGTCCCAAAGTAATTGGATTGTAAAGTGATGGCCTGAAACACAGGTTTAAAGAAATCTAGATCGGGCGAATCGCTACCTTTTTTTTTAAGGATGGGAAATCATCAAATGACTTCTTCCGCTCTGGGTGGAGCGGAAGGGCGTGTCAGACTCTTACTGACTAAAACCCATCCGTGTTCTAAAGCCCTTTGCATTCCAGGGCCGCGGTGACTCTTTCGAACAAATTCCGCAACCCTGGCAGGCTCTGGCCCTAGCGGGCCCCTTCTTTTTTGCTGACATCTCTTTGAGGCGCGCGTGAAACACAACGCGCCATCGACCCGGGCTTGGTGGTGATCGGACAGCGAGCCAATCGCTACCTAGCATTGCAATTCCGAACCACCATTAATTGCACCTTCAATAAAAATATCTTAGTTTTAGTTTATTTTTAGACACTATTATTGTATGGAAAATGTTATTACTGTGGGCTAAATGTACACTTTCGTAAACAATTTTATTTGAATAAATTATCACAAATTATCATAGATTTTAACTCTAAATTCGTCAAAGCCACGATAAATGTTGAAAAATAGTCGAGGCAATTAAACTTAAAATTATACTAGATGATGAGAACTAATAATGACTGATTGATTAGCGTAACCAAAGTGTAGGTACAAAAATTGAATACGACGATCACTCCAATCGATCGATCGATCGATTTGGTCCAAAATTGAAGACAAGCGAGGCGAAAAAAACGAGCTTTGTTCTGATAGATATTGTCCCCCTTAGCATTTTATAAGGGCCACCAAAGCTGTAACACCACTGTGCTTAGTTTAACACGCTTGCCTAGAGCTTAACCTATTAATTCTTGACTTAAAGGTTTAGCTATCAGAAAACACCGGAGTCTGTGTTTTCTGAATAGAAATTCCATTCCTTAGCTGTACGCATAATAAAAGTATTCCCAAAACGTTTTGTGCGTATGGATGGGATATCCACCATGTACCGGTGGCGCATCGCCGTATGTCTTGTAGTCCGTTGACGAAACGGGCTAGGCGGAACTGAATTGGGCAGAAATCACACTCTCCTAAATGTAACCGATAGAAAACCGACAGGATGGCGACGAGGCGGCGATGTTCTAAACTTTGGAGCTTTGGCTCGACCAGAGTGGATCATTTGCCGATGTACTTTCTGGCTCGTTTCTCAATTGGCTCAAGCGCATCCAGTTGGTGTTTGGCTGATCCGTCCCAGAGATCAGAGTAGTACTTAATACATGATTTAACTTGCGCTTGGTAAAGTTTAAGCAGCTGTTCCGGCGTGGAGTACCGTGTCACCTTTACCAGGATTCCCAACTTTTTCGCAGCCAGTTTAGGCTTGGCCTCGATATATGGACCAATATTGAGGGTGGACGTCATCGTAACGCCAAGAAGCTTACGATGATATGGAGCCGGGTGAAATGTCAAAAATTTCAGTGAAAAAATTCTTATGACGGAAAAAAGACACCTCTGGGTTTTTACAGCATTGAATTTGACCAAGTTGGTATCGCCCCATTCGGAGACAGCTTTTAGAGATAGATAGCGCTCAACCATAGTCCAATGCAACCTTTAAGTCTTGCATTGGACGTATAGTAATAGTAAAGACTATCTCTCAACAACGGTGCAGTCGTCTGTATACCCAAAGGTAATCAGTCAATAGGGTGTCAGGATCGGAGGCAATTTAGGCGCACACGTTCTAAAAGAAATGATGGTGACGGCAGAAGTTCGATTCCACTGATTTTGCCAGGGACCACAACGTTTTACTACCAGCTGGTACATGATTTTAACGCAGTACATACTTGTAATATATTAATCTACTGAAGTATACAATACTGACTGCATACGCACATATTATTGACACCATTGACACGCATCTTATTAGCAATTTGAAAAAGACTTCTCAATTTCCCTACATTTTTGACAGATTGCGACTGAAAAACGTAGTATTGACCCTCTGACGACGACCGAGCATACCCGATTCAGGGCCGCTGACCCGAGCGTAACGGTCCAGCCGGTATATTCTGTAAAGATCACTTCACGCTCACTCCACCTAAGTTTACACGGCGAAATGTTGTCAGAATAGACCGGCTGTCATTCCACCCTGATTGGATTAATTGACGGCACTCTTCGCTTACTTCGCCTAAGTTTTCACTGTTCGATTTTTTTAGAATAGCATAACAGTTTCTCGTGTACTTACTGTTCAGAAAGAGTGCGATTTTAAATAATCAATTGTTATGAGTGTGAGTTTATTTATTATAATTAACATTTGATGATATAATATTTCTTACACATATATGCCAGTCACCCTAGACAGATTAAACGCATTAGATCGCAATAAATTGCACTGTTGCAGAAGTCATCTGAAGTCCCGCCATCACGTATATCATTTCCCTAAGCTAACCTCCACTTGCATAACACCAAAATATTTGTGATACTTAAGATTCATATTTTTTTTTCCTTTTTATTTTATTGTACTCGATTTCATTTCACATGATAAAACCAAAAGCTATCCTTCATATCTTTTTCAAAAGTCCTCGCAAGGCTCCAATTTTTAAACTACAATTTCGTTTTTTTTGGAAACATGGCTCAAGTTTGAATTGCTGTATCTCAATACCTTTTAAACCTACAAAGCTACGGTTACGCTCAAATAGTAGCACATTTTGTCGGCTTTGAATATTAATGAATTGACTTTTTCCTTAGAATTCACAGCTTAGAAGTTATATGCCAAAATCAGATAAATTGCCGAAAATTTTGAAATTTGCCGAGCACCACAAAATTAGGCCCAAGTCTTTTGAAGTTGTATAAAGCTAAATAAATAAATAATTGGTCGTACACTACTGGCATCTATCCCAATAACTTCCCAAAAAATCAGGACGAGTGCAATTTATGCGACCTAAGATGTTTTAAATGACTGGCCTTTTACATTATTTTATTTTATTATATTTATGTTAGTATTTTGTTTTTTTGCTGTTCCATCCTCCCTCTTGTTAGAGGGGGGCGCTGACACGATTTTTGGCAATCATTTTCAGGGCGAAAAGTTGATAGCTGAGTAAGTGAGATAGCTGAGAGAACACCGTGAATATAGGTTTCTGAAAAGTTGCTAATACCTACGTCACTTTCAGATTTCCAAAAAGGACACTTTTTGACGTACCATATTTATTATTAGATTTCCAAAACATAAAACCCTTGGGGATTTGGGGGTGTCAAAATTTGGTCCACTCTTGGTCAATCATTCGAAGTTGATCGTCAAGTTGAAACTCGGCTTTGTAAAACAATAAAAAATACGTGATTTTGGATTTTTCGAAAATCAACCTCTAAAGGCGTGAAAAGGGGTGATATATTTCTGAGGGTAGGAGTTTAATGCTTGCTTCAATTAACTTGAAATTCGAAACATATAAACAATCTAAAAGTGTAAGAGTGGATACGAAACACGATTTTTTCATCGCGATTTTTTTCGGGATGATAAACGGTTTTTTTGGAAATTCTCATTCCATTTATTTAGAAATTCTGATGCCGCCTTCATTAAAACTTATTCAGGTAAATAATATAGATCGTGTTGATTATTATTCAACACCCCTCCACCTCTTGCCTTTTAAAGAGGTCCACCCTCTTTAAAAGGCAAGAGGTGTGGTGAATTTATGTAGGAATATGAAAAAATCCAATAACTTTAATGAAATTCATGATGCAACCCGCACCAAAAAATGGGTAAGATACCCTCATTATGATAACTATTGGTAGTTTAATCATACCAATATAAGAAAAGAAATAATTCACTTTCCCTAAACTACCGAATTAGTCTACTTTGCCCCACTAGTCGCCCCACTAGTGGGGCAGAGTAGACAAGACGCAGTTTTTGAGTGTATTCTTCCCCACTAATTGATTTTAATGGGGCAGAGTGCACTCGCATAAAGTCGTAGTATATTTTGCCCCGCTAGGCCTGGCAGTATTGGCAATACGTGGGTCACACTGAAAGTTTTTAGGAAATGAAAAACGGAATGATGTAGAAGCTTGTTAACATTTTTATTGCTTTTCGAAGAAGTCTCCGTTCCTTGCTAAGTACTGTCGCTTGCGATGGAACCATTGACTGAAGCAGTGAGCCCACTCTTCTTTAGGGATCTCTTCCACGCCTTTTTCAAACGCAGCCACCGCATCTTCAAGGTTCATTACACGAAATTGTCTAAGTTTATCTTCTACTAGCTTTTGCCCGCGACTTCATATGCGCATATCCCGTTCCCGTAGGACTTTCCCGTTCCCGTATAGCCTATAGCATTCCTCATGAACGTGGCTATCATATACAAAAAGAATTTTCCAAATCCGACTGATCGTTCCAGAGATAAGCGTGTTCAAACAAACAAACAAACTCTTCAGTTTTATTATATTATAAGTACAAGTGGCCCGCCCCGGTTTCGCTCGGATGTATATATTCTTACAATTTTTTTTATAGGAACCTTATCCTGAGAATAACAAACACAAAAAAAGGAAATAGTGAAATTGGTCCTGCCGTTTACGCGTGATGCCGTGACCAAGGGAAAAAGGGATTCATTTTTATATAGATAGATTACTATCTTAAAATAATATGTAATTTGTGATGTTCTTCAGAAAAGCCGGGTGCGTGTGTGATCATGTGTACTATGAACGTAAACGAAGGAAAAGAAGTATTTAAGGTTCGTAGCTTTTAGCGTTCAGCCAGGCCGCGGGTATGTTCGATGGCATAATAATACTATTCCGTACTAACCTGCAACGAGACTCATCCTACTGTCTGGCTCTTTTTTTGCTCAAAGATTCGTTGGTCCTGGCCTTTAGGACGCTTTTCGTCACGTCAGAAAGTATATATTATGTTTATTACTAGCACCACTTCACCCGCGATTTGGTCTGTGCAGATAATAAGTACAATTTTCCCTTTTTACCACCATCTTAAAGGTTGAATTTCCATAAATCTTTTCTTAGTCCTCACCTACACGTATAAAAGGAACCCTTGTGTAAAATTTCATGTTTCTAAGAAAAGATAAGATAATTTTATTTGTTCATCTAGTTGTATCTAGTCCCAGTAGTTTCAGCTGTGTGTTGATATGCCATTCAGTCAGTTTCCCTTTTAATTGTATTGATTATTAGATTACTTTACGTTCTTAAAAAAAAAACATGTTCTTAAAAAATCAAAAACTTGTTATTGGTGATATGTACCTTATGGTTAAGCTTATGGTTTCTGCGTACCCCAATCGAAAAATGCATCACTATAAAAGGCTCGAGAAGACTTAAATACTGCTGTTTTAATAGTAGAAATCACTGAATTGGTGAAAATAAAAAAAAATACATTAAACTGTGTTTCACTTAAAGGCTAAGTGATACACTTGTATGTATTCAGTGAACATAAATAACTAAAATATTTTGAATCAAAATCAGTTTTTGTGCAAAACGCCTAACAAACTTCTTCGGGCAAAATTAAATACATTAGTCACCCGATAATAACAAGATAGTGGTAGTACATATTATATTCTATTACTGAACTCTGTAAACTTAATGTAATTGATTCATATTTACATAATAGGTTCAATTCGCAGATGGCAATGGTGTGAAGTATTCCGGGCTACCAGTTCATTTTGGATTGCCTCAAGGCTCAATAAGGATCCATTCTTATTTCTGGTGGAAATAAACGATTTGCCATTTTCCTTAAAGGGTATCTGTGACGTAGAACTGTTTGCAGATGATACCTCTCTTGTCTTTAAAACAGATAGGAATAGACATGATTTTGACAACGTAAACAGTGCTCTTTCAATGGTTACGGATTGGTTTACGACAAATAATCTAGTTCTGAATGCTTTGAAAACGAAATTTATAAAGTTTGCCCTGCCCAATGTTCGGAACCAAGGACCCAATGTCTGGGCATGCGCTATTGCAGCGATAAGTCCCTTCTTTGAGGAGTGGCTAGAGAGGCACCACGGTGTCCTNTTGATTATTAGATTACTTTACGTTCTTAAAAAAAAAACATGTTCTTAAAAAATCAAAAACTTGTTATTGGTGATATGTACCTTATGGTTAAGCTTATGGTTTCTGCGTACCCCAATCGTAAAATGCATCACTATAAAAGGCTCGAGAAGACTTAAATACTGCGGTTTTAATAGTAGAAATCACTGAATTGGTGAAAATAAAAAAAAATACATTAAACTGTGTTTCACTTAAAGGCTAAGTGATACACTTGTATGTATTCAGTGAACATAAATAACTAAAATATTTTGAATCAAAATCAGTTTTTGTGCAAAACGCCTAACAAACTTCTTCGGGCAAAATTAAATACATTAGTCACCCGATAATAACAAGATAGTGGTAGTACATATTATATTCTATTACTGAACTCTGTAAACTTAATGTAATTGATTCATATTTACATAATAGGCTCAATTCGCAGATGGCAATGGTGTGAAGTATTCCGGGCTACCAGTTCATTTTGGATTGCCTCAAGGCTTAATAAGGATCCATTCTTATTTCTGGTGGAAATAAACGATTTGCCATTTTCCTTAAAGGGTATCTGTGACGTAGAACTGTTTGCAGATGATACCTCTCTTGTCTTTAAAACAGATAGGAATAGACATGATTTTGACAACGTAAACAGTGCTCTTTCAATGGTTACCCCAACAGACGAAGACGCCCCGGGCGTCGAGAATCCCGGCCACCGTGGGCGCGGGCCCGCGGGTGGCTCACCGTCCGATGAGAACCAGGCCCGGGTCGACGGCACGTCGTGTTTCACGCGCGCCTCAAATAAATATTAGCACAGTAGACGGGTCCCGCTAGGGCCAGTGTCTGCCACGGTTGTGGAATTTATTCGAAAGAGTTACCGCGTCCTTGAAGGCAAAGAGCATTAAGAGGAACACGGATGGGTTGTAGTCAGTAAAAGCCTGACACTCCCTTCCGCTCCGCCCAGAGCGGAGAAGTCATTTAATGATTTCCCATCATTAAAAAAATAAACACCCAATGTCAATATAAATAAAAAGGCGTTTGAAACTGTGGACTCAACAGTATTTTTGGGCATTACTGTTGATTCTAAACTTCAATGGGGTCCTCACTTATCAGCTCTGCCGCATACGCTGTCAGGAAAATTAGGCAAAACACTGACGACACAGTTTGTTTGTCTATTTTAGTTATTTTCATAGCGTAATGTCCTATGGTATCCTATATTGGGAAGAGGCTGCTGACATACAGAATATATTTGCCAAAAACGCGCTGTACGTGCAATATACTAGCTAGGGTCAAGTGTTTAATTTAGAGAACTTTTCAAAGAGCTTTTTCTCTTGGTGACATCTCAATTCGTTTTTACAAACATTTTATATGTAAGACAAAATATACATGTATTATATACCAAAACGAGCGATATCCACAACTTGAACACCAGAACAATCACAAACTATATGCTCCTTCCCACTGTCTTTGTAACTTCTTCGGTCCACGGTTCATTTGTGGGGCTCGGTATCCGCTTTTACAATAAACCAATCCTTTTTGTTCTAATCTAAGGTATACTATTGTATCAACGACTTTTTAGACGTTATGAATAGTTGTTCGCTGTATTGAACGCAAGGTAATTGTAAAACTTGTCCTTTCTCTATAATTTCACTTATGACAGGTTATATGAGTTCATTTTTTATTTCTTCTTTTTATCTGACCGTATAGGGTGATTCTCTTTTACTTTATTTTTAAATAATCTACTCATTACAATGTTTGTATTGCAACATATGATAAACTAGTGACTTATGACCTTATGGCCTTCTCTGTGTTCCAAAAAGAGTTCAAAAGGGAAAAAAACAGGATGTCTAGATAGAATTCCTGTTTTTCCTTTATGATTGGTGGAGTTATGTTGATCAGATGATCAACATAACTACCCCACTAGTGAATCATAATTATTTCGATGTACATATATAGTATATTATAGTATGTACTTACTTAGGTGTTATACATGCACTTTTGAATGGGCAAAGTATAGATCTACGCTTTGGAACGTGCAACTAGCTCTATAGAGAAGAACGTGCAAGAAAATCCTCGGTCACTCTTCTAAATCAATAATTAAAAGTTTTAGTTACTCACTCGTAATTAGGTATATTATGTGAGAAATGAGAACGATACAGAAAGACGTGCACGTTAAATTTTTGCTATTAAATTTATTTGACCCCGTAGACAGAAACGCCCGAAGCGTCAGTCATATCTAAAAATAAAATTTATGAAACATAAACTGTATGACGATAGTAATAGATTTCTTAGATAACGCCCAAGTTGGGTTGAGGATTGGAAACAAGGAAAACATTACACATTTTCAAATAAAAAAATATGTTACACTATTTACTGCATTAGCGCTATAGTAGGCGCCAGATAATCGTGGAATAACGGTCATTGACCCACCTACAATTATTGACATTTTTAATTTGAAAAACGGAATTAATGACACAAAGCTGTCCCGAATCATCATCTCTCGTGATCCTTAACATTGTCTAATAATGAAAAACGATTCATATTTAATTGTTCAGGTACCTATGAACAGTTATTAGGGAAAGGTCAATATACTTTATTCCACATTTATCTGGCGCCTACTATAGATGGAAGGCAACTTACCACTAATTACTACAAATTTTCTGACCTGGGTAAGTACTTACATACCTACCTAGTATGCAAGAAATTCAAAATCTATTAAAATTATAACAATTATTGAATACCTAAAGAAAAAAAACTGTTGAAACGTAAAAATTAAAGATGGAATAAAATTTTTAATAAAAACTTGTAACATGTATGTATAGTTTTAAGTATATGATACATTAATATTCATCTGTGTTCAATATTAGATAAGTGTAATCATATAATACGCATTATCTCTCTTGCTAAGGATTAAAGAAATCAAATAATACATAAATAAGTTATGTAGTTTGTTTATCACAATTTGCTATGAATGAATGAAAGCATAATATATTAGTTTTTATCAATTACGGAATAAGTAGTACAAGAGCGGGAAGCGAGATGAAAAAAGATACTTACTATGGTGGGCACCAGATAATTTTTCAATAAAGTTCCTTGCCCTTTCCATAATTTCGTTTTTCTTTACTAGAAAAAGTAAAGGATCACGATAGATACGATTCAGGACAAATTTATGTCAATAAATTCTTTTGTTTTCGGTATTAACTATGTCAATGTATGAGGGTCAATGACCGTTATTGCACGTTTATCTGGAACGACCATACCTACTCTTTGAATTTGTCTGTCGACAGCAAATAAGTGAAGGGTTTTAAAAATGTTGTTTTTATAGAGGTAAGCGGTACGGAGAGTGAAGAAAATTGTAATTGTTTCTCATTTGGTGGCCAACTCGGATGTATGCAATTTGGTTTGCCACCATTTCGTTTAGTCGTCAAATTTTGCAGTTTCTTGGTGTCTTTATTTTTTGTTATATAAAGAGCCGCCCTTTGGTTTGGATGCTTTGAAAAAAACACATTTCGGTAGATTAGCATCCTTTCTAATTAGGTAGAATTATTTTACTATTCTTCTTGAAAGAGCAGGAGAGGCTCCTTAAAAAAATGTCTATGTACGTCGTTAACGTCATGCAATTATGAAAACAGTACCTATCAAACAGTTACCTACATTAGCCCAGAAAGAACTGCGGCAGCCATCGGGTGGTAAAGCAATAGGGTATTTCACTAAAAAAATATAATTAATCCGTCAGATAGATTTCCAAAAAATATTGGACACATTCATGAAGAAATGAAGACGATACAGTGCATTGAAAACTCGTGTGACGTCACTTACTAGTACACTTTTTACTGGAAAGTGACGTTACAAGCCCCCACTCCTTATCTTTGATGCGTTTTATCTAATTAATTAGATACGCGATATTGCGTTTTATTTNGTGACGTTACAAGCCCCCACTCCTTATCTTTGATGCGTTTTATCTTCGTATTTTTTTATTGATTTAGTAAATAAAAAAATACGTATCCAATATTTTTCGATAATCTAACTGACGGACTAAATACATAGAATCATATTTTTCTTAACCAACAACAGGCAACATCCCTATTGTATGATTGATAGCGACAACTTTTTCTCGACATAATAAAACACAAACAAAACCGCTGTATGTATATTTGGTGTAAATACTGGAATGTAAAGATTAATTTGTGCAATGCTACGTGCGAAATAATCGAACATAAAGCATTCTATCTTATCCATATCCGTTCTGGATATTAAGATAGAGTATTCGTAGAAATTTGAAACTTAATTTATTGTGTAGGAGATCTTGTGTCGATTCACAGCAATTGTTACATGTGGCGAAACGAAATGATTCGCGAAGTTTTTATAGTAATAATATTGGTGTCCTACACGGCCAGTGATGGAAACATCGACGGGTGTGTGAGATACACATTTGAAGAAAAGTTCAACGAATGGTTCACAGATGACTGGGACCAGGTTAATTGTGAATCGGTTCCATTCTGGATGGCGGGCAAGTACAGCGATTTAGCCAGGCCGATTGATCAAAATGATCACAGTACAACTTTCATTAGACCCCTTGAGCAACAAAGTTGTTTGTCGTCATTTATTTTTACTATGCATTACGGCGGTACGATTGAAGTGAGAATTTATATGGAACATGAGAGTCCTTCCAATAGCATCATTGTTTTTGCCTACTTATTTGAAGACGGACCAGGAGATATTCTAGGAAATGCTTTGAATATGGCCAATAATCAAATTGGCTTTGTGGTTGGCTGGCACACTCTGAAGATAACTTTAACCAAAGAAGGTTCTTACGCAGGCTTCGTAAGTATTGAAAATATTGTAGCAGATACTTCTTATTATAAACTATTTACTGATAACCTAACTTTAGCCCGTGACTTCACCCGCGTGATGGTTCAAAAACGACATCATTACCAAAAAATAATCTCAAGAAAATATAGGCGCTACTGGGATAAAAAGTAGGTATTCTATTTCCTAGTCCAATTTAATATTTGTATATCAACCCAAGTGGTATTCGTATCATGGTTTTCAATTCGTTCTAGAGAAACAGTATCGTAACTACCAAAACTATTATGAAAGAAGAAATAAAGTGTATTTATTGTCATAGAACTGACGTGCATACAAAATTATAAACTAAAATTCCTTAATAGTTGTCGCTGAAAACCAGCGCTGTGGCTCTGTCTCGCACACGAGTCCCAGCATTATGCTGAGTGATGGCCAATTTGCGCGAATGTGACGCATATCTTCCCAAGTTGCATAACTTTTGTAATTTAGTATATTTTATTTTTTTGGTATGCGTCATGCTTGTCGCAAATAAACTCTTTTTCTTTCTTCTTCTTTTTAATGTGAAATTATGAGTGATAACATAGACTAACATTATCACTTTGGATCAGCCGGTCTACAAAAAAATATCATCTCACCGGGAAAACAGGTGGAGCGAGCATGAAGTGAACTATCATTCCATCTTGTTTGTATGGATTGACAGCTCACTTCATATTCACTGCACCTATGCATACACTGTGAGATGTTTACAGAATCGTACTGCAGATATCCAGAACACGATCATACAATCACCTGTTTTTTTAATGACACAGCGACGGATAAGCAGGTTATCTACATAAATAGGTATGTGAATAGGTATCAGTGCAGTACGATATTTTATTAGTAAAGGACCTTGATCGATAAGCGTTTTGAGTAATCGACCGTGAATTTTATTTCAAATAGCAATATTATAATTCTTCTTTGTCAATGGAATTAAAGATAGAAGAACATGTAGAATTGACGAAGTATGTTGCTGTGCTCAATAATCAATTTTTGACTGGACACCAATGTTTCCAACCCTATCCTAGAAATAAACTGCATACTGGGTCTTGGCCTGTAGTACTTCTTGGCCAGACTGGTGCCAGATTTTCTGGTTTCTGGCAATACGTAATGACTGCCCAAGATTTACAAATGAAAGCCGGAACCAACGGCTTTTGCAGTTAAATTAAGATGATCACCCTACCACTGACCGACCTCGGCAAGCTTTACCTTTAAGATAATAATATAATAGTAATATATAGTTTATTTTTCTCATAAAGGTACATTGTTACAGTAATTTATTTATCTTATTCTGCCTTATGTTAGAACCTTTGTGAGAGCTGGAGTATGAACTAGGATCGGGGCCTGTATAACAGATCTCCAGGCTCACACCCCTTTAAACATGATCATATTAATTATCCAATCAGATCGATCCATGCGGCTGTTATTATTTAGCCACGAGCTCCTATAGCAAAACTAGAGGAGCTCGTGGCTCCTCATGTTAAAAATGTAGATCTACAGTTAAAACTGTAGGATTGGTAATGCTGCTGGACAGTGTTATGAGGGATTGCACCTTCATTGGGATCATAGGGCGATGCGACAAAGGGTTAGGCTTGTGACTTACGCAGAATATAAATTACCTCGCGCTTTGGTATTCATCATCACCATGAATATGTAATGAATGTGTAATAAGTTGTAAGGCACAATGTCATGCAGCATATTTTTGTGCAAGTTACAGGCACGTGTATTATACGTATTTACGGCTTATGATCCAAAGCGTAAGTAACGATGTCTTTGAATGCAATTAATAGGATGGGTGGGATGGGGTTTAGATGCTTCGCGGGGCTCCGTCTTCTTTTCTGGGTGGTTTACAGAAAACACGAAAGGGATTGCGGGGTATAAAAGGCTCCACCATCCCCTTCTAACCTAACATGTCCGAGTCGGGGTGCCCCAAGTCCCGAGCTCGTAAACTTTTAGTTGCCCATTCAGTATATTTTTCGCCCGCTTTTTTACTCGGTTACATGAAATTTTAAATGCAAGCTTAGATTAATTTATTTCCCACTTTAAGCAGCTCATTTCAGTTATACATGATTATAGTCAGTTAAGTCATTTCTTATATCTTTTTCATAAAACTCATTTAACGCCGTTCGGTTTAGTTATAAAATAATAATAATAAAATTCAGGCAAAATCACCCATACATGTGTTAGTATTGACATATAAACTATGTAAGTATATTGAAAACTATCTGACTACCTAAAACATTCAGCACAACCTATCTCCTGGGCACATCTGTCAGTTTTGCTGGCAACAACGCATAACAGACCGTTACCGCTGTCACGTACACGACGCAACAGGGATGCTAATATCTTGCGCATGATCGCAAAGAAATCGTCTGTATGCGCTGCCGCAAACATACCAGCAGCCCTACTATGACGTGCTAATGCCATCCAATTCCGATGATGTAAACGGGATAGTGCTATTCGCTATGTAAAGCTCCGTCTCCCTCTTAGAGCGGAATCATGATCGTTTTAAAACTTCATAGTAGGGCTCCTGATGCCCTACAAAAACGTGGCAGCGACAACAGTATCCTAAATGCGTTGTTGTAAGCGAAGGGCATTGTACGCTTTCCGTGTGTATGTAGTCCACAGGCTGCAGGTGTAAAAATATTGGCAATATGCCTTGAATAAATTATCCCATCAATAGTCGCTCATAATTTTTTTATTCGCCCGGTTTATAATTTCCCAAGAACTACATATATCTGATATTTTTTCAAAATTTGAGCCTCATTAGTTTCGGAGATATAGGGGGGGGGGAGAATGGTAATTTTTAATTTTATTTCTTAAATAACTTAACTATTTATTTGAAAATGATAAAATTCCTTACAATTAGCCTTTTCATTTTATATGCCACACGGTACAGTTTAAAACATTTTTTTTTTAATAATCTAGTATGTCCCCCAAAAGTGACCCCCATACTCAAAGGGGATAGAACCTTTATGTCATAACCCCCGCTGCGCGTTTTTCCATATAGAGGTTCGGATACCTTAAAATGCTAACAGATAAGATTTATGTAGATTAATAGATCCATTTTAAAAAATCACTCACTAGTAAATGCTACATTATTATTGAGTAACAAAGGCAATATTTTTTTAAGTATACGCGCCTTTACAAAGCTCCAATAAATGTAACCTAAAGTATAAAAACCGGCCAAGTGCGTGTCGGACCACGCACAGTGTAGAGTTCCGTAGTTACCCGTCTCCTAAACCATGCCAAAAAATAGTAAAATGTACTTAAATATAATTGATTACAAAGTTACAGGTGCACTTGGTTTTAAGTCATTTTCTAAGGAACTATTAGGATTTTTTCACTTACCCAGTCCATTTTTTAAGTCGATAGACTATTACTCGTTAACTTGTAAAGCCTACTTAGCTGTGATAGTTTTCCTTTCAAATTCATTTTATTATTTGATTCATTATCCATGACCATTTAAAAATTAGCACGTAAGTTTAGTATTTCGCAAACGGATCCTTGGATGGAAAAATAGTTTTAGCAAACCTTCAATATTTTTAAACAACCTATCCAACGACCCGCGTCATGGGATATACGATAAAAAAATTCAACGCCACTTTACATGTAGGGCCACCCTAAAAAAAATATATTTCAAGATTTTATTTTACCACTTTGTCGGCGTGATTAATTATGTATACCCATACCTCATTTCAACTTTCTGGCGCTAAGCGTGTTTGAGCTAAACCGCGGACAGACAGACAGACAGACGGAAATGGCGAAACTTAAGCTTTCCTTGTTGACTACGGAACCCCAAAAAACTCTATAAAATACCTTTCATCGAGTGCGCAAGCCTACGGTAGTTATGGTAGCCTAAGTTCGCGGTATCATTCATATGTATGTCCTACTATTATGGTTATGTCACTAAAACTATTTTTGTGTTTGGGAAGTTAATAGAAACGCCGCCGACAGAAACTAGACCTAGTTATTCGATCTTTGGTTTTAATCATTATCCATATAAATCGGGTGAGTAATAGATGATATAACAACCAAATCCCTAATATTACAACAAAAGCTATAATTTTATTTAATATGATGATTAGTTCATTTAAACGATTGATATAATTTTAAAATAACTAATTTTTATAAGCATAACATACATTAAATATAAAATCGTTTGGCATAAATACGTTAAATATAATATCGTTTGACATACCTACCACTCAAAAGATATAAACACATAACTAGTAACTGATAACCACCTGCGCTAAGATAGTTTAAAAAAAAAAATAACCACGAAGGCTAAGGCGGCTCCTTACCTTCCCTTCCCTAGCCTTCTAACCTAACCTATCCGAGTCAGGGTACTCTGAGTCGGGGTGTTAACCATAATGATATTTTTTATATATATTAAACGTTAGACCAAAAGATTTTCGAAGAAATAAATGTTATATTAAATAAATTATATCAACAATTGGTATATCTCACGTTGATCATATCTTATGAACGATAATAAAATAAAATTAGACCAAATGAGTTTATACGTTATGAAACGCAC